>JAATLQ010035666.1:0-31082 GCA_013421005.1 Heliconius erato x Heliconius himera
ATAATTTTTTCTTTCATCATTACCCCTGTAAAGTCCACAAGGACTGTGCGGTTTGATGGGTCACGTGAATTAATGCGAAATACATCTTTGACTTCGTGTGATTTGATAGGAACGTTTAAGCTATTCCCTATAGAGATAACGGTATTTAATAGTTTGTCTTTTGTCTCAGAAGGCACTGTTGGAACGTTTTTTATTTCGATGCATGTTGACCTTGACAACCGTTCATAATTTTCCATTCTTATTTCCAAAGACTGTATTTGAAGAAGATTTTGTTGTCTATCCTTCTCTAACTTGTCAATCTGATTAATAATGGAATCATATTTCTGCGACAGAAACTCTACAGATGTACGTATTTCAACATTTTGCCTTTTAATTTCTTCTACAGCTGCGGACAATTTTTCAAATTTAAAATTTTGTTCTTTTTTAAGTGCATCGAGAAGATCTTTAAATTCTGCCATAAACGTGGCCAGCTTTTCACTAACATCGTCGGAAGGCGAACGTCTCCGCTTTTGTCGAAGTGTCACATTTGGGGTCGCTGCTCCAGAATCGATGCTTTTTTCTTTAACAAGAGTTAGTTCCGCGATACTACTCTGATGTGGTGAGGGTAACGATGACTTAGGGGGAGTTCTTTTTAATGGCATTTTAATAGGAGGAATTACCAAAAAAAAAAAAAAATATTATATAATATTAAAGGCAAAAAGAAAAGAATTATAAAAGTTTCATCAACGTAGATTTGATCGCACGCCTTGTCGGTAAAAGTGACTGTTGCGGGACCGATAGGCTATCGTTACGGTTACTTGATGTTGCGAAATTGTGTATCTCTACATTGAACAGTAGGAGCCGCATAAAATTGTAGCAAGGGCAAAGGTCAAAACTTTTGTTTTATGCAACGGCTCACTATGAACAAAGAACTTTGATTTTTCGTAACACACACTTTAGAAACACTATTTATACGAGTTTTAGTCACAGATAACTTATCACTTTAGTATATAGTTACTGTATACAGAAAATCACAACGAAATTTACACTTTAACATATTTAAAACCATTTTTTTTGCGGAGCTACTTAAAACACGTCTACGTTCTTCGGACGCGCGCGCGGGGGGGTTGAAATAAATTCTTCGAACAAAAAATACAAGCTTAAAATGACAGCAGATGTCAATACCATCAAATGGCTGGTCCCTTTAGCGATGAGGCCAGAATAGAAATGAACACGTGTCCACCGTCATACATTATTAATACCTTTTTTAGTTCTTTAATTTAAAGTTGTTCCTCAGTTGAGTGTTCAACATATCGTTGTATGGTATGTTGTTTTGTTTAGAACTTTTTAGTTTTCTACTGGAATTTGCTTTGAAAATGTAGTTTATTTCGATTTGATGTTTTTTTTGTTTGTTTTTATCTGACATTGGTGTATGCGTTAAGTTATTTTTGAGTAATGACCATTTATTTATATTATACAGCCGCGTCTTTGCTTGCGTCGACTTCATACGAGAAATGGAAAACCATGATTTCCTGTAGTAATTTCAAGAATTTTTCCCGTACATACCTTTTAGGAACTTATATCCCAAATTTCAACTTTTAAGTTTAGTGGTTTTGGCTGTTCGTTTTCTCTCAGAATGTAATTGTCTATAACACATTGTAGCTACTACTTAGTTTGTACTACCTACAAAATACTGTGGCTTTTTAATTTACATTTTTGTATTCAAACTGTATCCCGCACCAAACATGATAGGGAACCAGGGAACCTACCTTCCACCAGCGGATTTGCTAGCGTATCGCGTAATGGAAATAACTAGAACTGTGTTTAACACCGTACAGTACATTGAAACGATTAGCATGGTGCAATACCAGGGAACCTAGTGTTGAGATATTCCGTTCATATTAACACACTTCCGTTTCCAACTATCAGCCGGATGTTGGAGACACTGAGTTTAACACTACATAAATTGTATAATTGCTGTTTTTTTTTATTTTGTTTTTCTTTTAATCAATATTTATTCAACACAACATATAAATAAATTATTTGAAAGCCAATCCTAAACCAAAAGCTCAAACCTACAACCAGGAGTTAACATCTCGACGTTGGAATCAAATCTTTCTTAGAAACCGACCTTTTATCATTGCGTCTTTTGCCGATTTAGCGAGGATTATTTATTGTACAAAGTATTTCTATAAAGATATTCCTATAGAGATACGTAAAATGTATAAGATTGAGGCCAGTCGTGGCGCCGAGGAACAAGTATGTGATTGTAACCGCTACTGGTTGTAGGTTCGATCTTTGGTCAAGAAAAATCAGCTTCACACTGTATCCCACACATAGCAGGGTAGGCAGAGGGAACCTAGTGTTAAGACACTCCGTTCCCCGTATTCTGGAGGCATTGCGTGTTGAGTGGCAGAACTCAACGCCGCGCTTATCCTCTACACCAGAGCGAAGAAACGGAACTATAAATTTAAGTAAATATTTCATCTCCTTGAGTGGGGATCGAACCCAGAATCAGTCGGTTTTATAGTCACACTTTGTGCCGCTGCGCCACGACTGGCATCTAACACAATATTAGAACGCTATTATATGAGTAAAAAAATAAAAAAAGGAAAACAAGATAAATATATTTTTGCCAACGGTACCTACCTATGAGCTATATATAAAACAATTAAAATCGGATACAGGAAGCACTCTATGTTATTATAGCACGCGAACACGCGTGTCCGTTTCCTGGCCACGACCTGATGTGTAATGCAAATCGCGTGGTCACAGCGTGAGTTCCTCACTCGGCTTGGTTTCTTTGTTTTTTGAAAACGTATCAAGATTTGAACGTAGCGGGATTCGAACCCGCGCCTCTTTAGAACCACTGAATTTTCAGGCGGAATTTTTCATTTTCTTTCATTCTAGAGTAGAAGTTAAAATATTTCGTTCTCATTTGCCTCAGCTGTTACCAAAACAAAAATATACAAAAACATTTCCTCGAATGGGAATCGAACCTATAGACTGTCGTGGTTGCAGTCGCACGCTTACTTACGCCACTGCGCCGCGACTGGCCTCAAATAAACTATGCGATACAAAAAGATTTTTTTCAATACGAACCAATAGTAGTTCCTATGATTAGCGTTTAATAAAAGCGACCTTTCATCTTAGACATATAAAGAAATTACATTATGATACTTAAGTAACATTTAAGCGTATATACACCTTCACGCTGTATCCCGCACACAGCAGGGTAGGCAAAGGGAACCTAGTGTTAAGACACTCCGTTCCCCACTTTCTGACGAATTCTGGAGGCGTTGCGTGTTGAGTGGCAGAACTAAACGCCGCGCTTAACCTCGACACCAGAGCGAAGAAATGGAAATATAAGCACGTATTGTAATGTACTTTTAAGGAAATAACACAATTACATCTTTGCCTCTTCTTAATATATGGAGAAATATACAAAACAAATATGAAAAAAATTCAAATCTTCTAATTTTCTAAGACATTTTTTCCATATCATATATGCGAAACGCTTTATTTTTAACTCAACCTTACTGATGTCGCATTTTGTATAACAACATTACACGGCGAGAGCTTTCAGCGTGTTTTTCATTTTCTATTATAAATATATACTGTATTATTAAATTATTTTAAAAGCTTTTGTTTTGGCTACATTAGGTTGAAATGTGACATATATTAGATAAAACAAGATAGTCGTGGCATAGGAGCACAAACGTGTGACTGTAAACGCTATAGGTTGTAGGTTCAATTCTCATTCGAGGAAATGAAAAATTAAATTTTGTTATTTCTTCCCTCTGGTGTCGCGGCAAAGCGCGGTGGAGTTCCGCCAATCAATTAGCAATACCTCCAGAAATTTGCGGAAATTGAGAAACAAAAGTGTATTTTAGGGAAAAGGAATATCTTAACATTATGTTACCAGGTTCTTCGGTTCTGCGGGATATAGCGTTAAACCAAGAAAAATAAGTATTTTTAGTAAAATTATTGAAAATATATAGAAACCAGTCGTGGCGCTGAGGCACAAGGTGTGACTGTAAAATCGAATAGTTGTGGATTCGATCCCCACTCGAGGAAATGAAATATTTATTTAAATTTATACTTTCATTTCTTCGTTCTGGATTCGAGTTAAGTTCCGCCAATTAACACGCAATGCCCTCAGAATTCGGCGAAAAGTGGGGAACGGAGTGTCTTAACACTAGCTTCCCTCTGCCTACCCTGCTGTGTGCAGGATACAACGTGAAGCTGATTTGATTTGAATTTGATTTATATCAATTTACTTTGTACTTTAGTCATATATCCACAGATAAGACTATACAATATTCTTCTATGTTTATACGTAATTTAAAGGCACCGATGTACGCAATAGATCGTGGCCCTAAACCGCCTACACTCCATTGTTCCGAGCCACGCATCTATGAGGAAAATTACAGTAAACCAGGTGTGAATTATTCGAAATAAACACACACGATTCTAGCCTCTATATTGTAGTAATTAGTTATATATTAGCGTAAACTTTTATAGTGTATTTATAAATAATGCTAATATAATGCATGCAATTCTAAAATCTATTTTGGTATAAGGCAACGTTTTATTATGTCATATGTTTTAATTTATCAGGATTATCGATCGCTTGGTTGTATTATGATAGTTTTAAACTGTTGCAAAGGTGGATTATAAAATTTATATAAATAAAAAAAATAAACGCAGCTTCACGCTGTATCTGACACACAGCATGTTAGGCAGAGGGAGCCTAGTCTTAAGACACTCCGTTCCCCACGTTTCGCTGAATTCTAGAGGCATTGCGTGTGGAGTGGCGGAACTCAACGCCGCGCTTGGTGACTATAGAAGTAATGAATTATACTGTTACATACTGTTTTAATTTAAATGATATTAAAATAAATTGTACCTTTCAATTTGAAAGAAGATCAAGCGAAAATAATGCGCGCTAATCTCATAAACTACTGAGTGGAATGAATAAATCCTTTATTTATATAGAATAGTTTATTTATCAAAAAAGGTAACGGGAAAGGTTAAGGAACTAAAATAAAATTTCAATATAGATTAGTTAGTTCCGTTTGATAATGCAGACAAAGTTTCAGTTAAAAGATAGTATTATAAAGTTAAGTCAAAAAATATTTTACGTAACGGAAGTTGGTTACGATCCGGTAACGTTAAGTTTAGATCAAACGACGCCTCTTCAACTAAATTACCCAATAGTTAAGCTAAACAGTAATAGAACGGCTAAGATAGAACTAGAGCACGATGTTAGGTTCCGTAGATTATTTGGAAAAAAATATTTTAGACATTTTTTTATTTATTTGAACTTGTCTCATTTAGTTATTAATTTATGGTGATCTATGGTGACTATAAATCAAATCAGCTTCACGCTGGATCCCGCACACAGCAGGGTAGGCAGAGGGAACCTAGTGTTAAGACACTCCGTTCCCCACTTTCTGCCGAATTATGGAGGCATTGCGTGTTGAGTCGCAGAACTTAACGCCGCGCTTGGTGACTATAGAAGTAATGAATAATTAATACTGTTTTAATTTTAATAATATTAAAATAAATTGTACCTTTCAATTTAAAAGAAGATCAAACGAAAATATAATGAAAATAAAGTTAATTTGACAGCCCTTTATTCGTTTTACTTTAAAACAATTTTAAAATAAATTAAATTTTCTATAATTCATAAAATAGAGGCCAATCTCAGGTCAGTGTGACTGTGACAGATAGTGGATTCGATTCCCACTCGCGGCAGTGAAATATTTAATATTTTCATTTCTTAGCTCTGGTATCGGTGCAAAGCGCTTCGTTAGGTTTTGCCACTCAACATGCAATACATACAACAACATGTTAATGCGGAACGCGACGGAGGTAACGACAAAATGCATTGTGGAATACAATTTAAAGATGGCTTTGAAAGATAGGAACGCAGCGGTCACCTCTTCCACCATAGCGGTCATGCCATCACCCTTATCCTAGTGCAAAATTCCTCACATCTCACATCAAATCAATTATCAATTATTATAAAATTTTAGCATGTACTTATTTATAGTTATGTAATTTAATATATATTGTAATGTGAAAAATTGTAAAATATACATATATAGACATTCGCTTAACCTTAGATCTAAGTAAAATTTTGTAAAATAATGTAAAGTTAAAAATATAATTTTCCTATTATAGGTATTAATTGTATGTAAACGATAATGTAATTAATATATATGATAAGGAACATTTAAAAAGGGTACGGACCAAGTGTCTGTAGTGTTAAGAAATAAATAAATAAATAAAAAAAAAAAAAAAAACATGCAATACCTCCAGAAATCGGCGTAAAATGGAAAATGGAGTGTTTTAACACTAGGTCTACACTGCTGGGTGCGGGATACAGCGTAAAAATAAAAAATATGCATGAAAAAAACTTTTATTACCTAAAAACAACGTAACCCTAACACGGATATAAGATTCATATTCGATAAAGGATATAACCATTTGATTTTGAACTATATTTTTCTACAATAAAGTTTACTTTTGAATGTACGCTTTTTTATGATATGAAAGATATTTTTATTATCACAAGCTGATAAGGGGTCAAGTGGCAAGCTAAATTGGGGACTTACATAAGACTGACCTTTACTTACGTAAGGCTGACAGCATGTCAGTACACGCTTCTGTTTTAAAAAATTATAGGCATGGAAATATCGATTTGTATATTACATTTGTATTTTTAACTGAATCATTTAAAAAAAAATCATCTAGAATAAATCTTTTTCTCTATCTTCTCTATTTACATGTTCTGAGGAAAACTGCAGGTGTATATGATGTATTTAATGAATTTATATATATACTACAAATATCTTTCATATAGCAGGTAGACAGAGGGAACCTGGGAACCTATTGTCCAGACATTTCATTTCAATTGGGTCAATTCTATTCTTCACTTTTTGCTGAAAAAATATATTTGCAGTTTTAAAGTTACATTTTATTTACTTCCAAATGTTTCTCTGCTCTCCACTCTCCGAAGAGACAATGCAGTGTCTATAGTTTTGTTACCTTACCATATGTGAGTTAGAGTGCAAAGCGAAAACACTAAAACTTAAGCACTAAAGCTCTGAGGTCAGTCACAAAGTGTGACTGTAAAACCGACTGGTTGTGGGATCGATCCCCACTCGAGGAGATGAAATATTAACTAAACCATTTCTTCGCTCTGGTGTCGAGGCAAAACGCGGTGTTGAGTTCTGCCACTTAACACGCAATGCCTCCAGAATTAGGCAGAAAGTGGGGAACGGAGTGTCTTACACTAGGTTCCCTCTGCCTACCCTGCTGTGTGCGGGATACAGCGTGAAGCTGATTTTTTCTTAAATGCTCTCTCACACCTATAATTTATACACATTAAACAACTAAATTGCCTTACAACTGGCAACTTTGAATAACTACTAAGGAAATAACAATCATAAATAAATAACGTATAAAAGTAAAATCTCAATTATTGAGGAAGTAAAAGTGTTTTACCAATGTTATTGTATGGAAACCAGTTTTGTAAGATTTGGATTTAATTGATAACATTATTTGATACATTATACGGTTTGTACACCGAATGGAAGTATCGAATGTTACTATAATTGATATCTTCCTGTTTGGTGTAAGTAATAAAAGTATTGATTTTAAATATTTATCGCAAAAATCTTTTTTTTTTTTTCAAGCTGTATCTCGTACAAAGCAGGGTAGGCAGAAGGAACCTGAGAACATAATATTAAAACCCTCTATTCATTCATTCATATTAAGACATTTTTATAGAATATGTTGGAATATTTTCCGCCATATTCTGGAGGCCTTGCTTGTTAAGTGGTGGAACTGAACACCGCACCTTGCCACGTTACCAGTACAAGGTAATGAAAATTAAAAAATATATATTTCTTCGACAGGGAATCGAACTCACAACGTGTGTTTACAGTAGCAAGCTTGTACCTCTGCGCCACAACTGGCCTTGTAATTATTTTAGTAATTAAAAATATGTAAAGCTATTCTGGCGAAACTCGCAACGTCTGACTGTCAGTTAATTCTCACTTGGGTGAATGATTATTTTCATAACTTCGTTTTGGTGAAAAGAAAACACGGTGCTGAACTTCACTACTAAACGTGCAATGTCTCTTGGAACTGAGTATCTGCAGCGATAGTTCCATCTGCCCTACCATATGCGGGATACAGCAACATCACAAAATTTAAAAAAAAAACTAAATATATTAATAAAATATATACACTAATAATAATTAATTTATTAAATATAATATTGTATTATATAAATTTTAATTTTTTTATCAGCTTCACGCTGTATCACGCAAACACGCAGGGTAGGCAGAGGGAACATAAGGAGGGAACTTAAGTGTTAAGATATAATATATACATAATAGCATTTATTTTAATACATAAAATATTTTTTAATGCATGTTGAGTGACAGAACTCAACGCCACGCTTTGCCTCGACACCAGAGCGAAGAAATGGAAATATAAATTTTATTATATTTTAATTTCAACGTGATACACTATTAATCGCTGTTGCTTATAAATTATTCCCTACACTACTTAAGTAACGTGAGAATTATTCAGAATAAGCCAAAACGTTGTCCAGAGTTCGTTAAGATGACAGGCTCAAAACTTGTAGTTATATTTTGTTATATTACTATTAACAATACTGAGGAAGGTTCTAATTTTAGAATACAATACTAATTCTATGAACAGAGATTTATTTTTAAATTCTCTCTATTTACACTGTGCAAATGTAGATTCTGATTTTTTAAGAAAAAGAAAACATTTATTTTTCTTCACTAACAAAAATATCTGAAATCTAAATCAAAAAATAAAATTTAACTAAGCCATGTCAGGCAAGAGTGTCAGCTCTACGAAAGCTACCATCGGTTCGGAAGATATTGCTGCTGAAAGTATATCTAATGACGTCGTCAATTTTATCCTTTAATCTTACATTAATTTGAAACTCCAATGCCTTTGATGTAGTCTAATATCTAAAATCTACTTTCTTTTTCTCTATACAGTAAATACTATTAAAAATAGGATTTTGTAAGTGAATTTTTAAAAATTACTGCTGTACTATCGGGTATGGAGTTTAAAAAGGTCTAACTATAAACGTGATGATTACAAGTTCGTTTCCCACTCAGGAGAAGTTATATTTTAAATTTTTATTCATCTTATCGTTCTTTTACGCCAAAGCATAGAGTTGTGTTCTGCAACTCAATACGAAATGTATCTCAAAAAGGCAGAAAGTGAAGAAATAAATATCCGAAATATATGTCCTGTCTCTATTGAGGTCATAATATGCCTGCAACAAACTGACCGACAGAACAAGCATGTAACAGGTTGTGAGTTCGACTGCTTCTCGAGGATATGAAATATTTATTTTCATTTATTCGCTCTGGTGTGAAGAACAAGTACGGCTTTGAGTTCCTACGTTTAACACGCAAAGCCATCAGGATTCGGCAAAAAGTGTGGAACAAAAGTGTCTTAATCAGAACAGAGTGTCTTAGCGCTGGGTTGCTAGGTTCCCCTTGCTTACCTTACTATGTGAAGGATACAGGGGTATAGCTAAGGAAAAATATCTTGTCTGTTTATCCCCCAAAACGGTAAAACTGGGAAGTTGAAAGAAAAATGAATGAACCATGCATCCCAAAACATTTTTTCCAGTAAAAAGAAAGTTTATTTAACAATCCAAGCAAGTTTAGATAACATCTAAATCACGCAACCGCCTCCGTCTGTAATCTATATCGCTATAAATCCTGTACAAGGGGACGTTGACAGCCAGTATTGAACTAAGATCATAGTTCGAGTGGAGATATGTATTTATTTTGGTGAAACGTGTTAAAATATGATTTTTTATTGCGGTAAAGGAGTTAATTTTTTTTTAAATATATTTCTCGTTATATCCTGTACACAGCAGACAGAGGAAATCTGTGGGGAGGAGTGAGGAGTGTCTTAACACTTTAAGACACTCCGTTTCCCATTTTCGACTGAATTCTGGAGGCATTAGTTTAGAGTTGCTGGCACCAGGACGAAGAAATTAAAATATTCTAATTTCTTAAGTGGAAATTGAATCTATAATCTATCGCGTTTTACACTCCTTTCACCTCCTTTTGACGTCGTCGCTTAAAGCTGTATCCCGTATATAGTGTAGGCAGAGGGAAGTTTGGAATCTAGCGTTAACACACTCCGTTCCTATTAAGAACTTTTCCTTTCCCAATTTTCGCCGAATTCGCCGACATTGCCTGTTGAGCGGCGGAACTCAACACCGCGCTTTGCCTTGCTACTTGCAGCCATAAGTATTATTTTAACAAGTGTATTCCACGAGATACGAGATAAGCCAAATTTAAGCGAAAAGAAGACCAACGAAATTATATACGGTATTTCGAATAATTTCTCGTAAATTTAATCTATCTTGATTAACCCAGTATATTGGAATTTTGTGGTTAAGCATATAAGTGCGCATACAAAAACTTAATATGTTTTTTTTGTTAAAAAAAACATTTGTAATGGTACAATAGTGCTACGAAATTTTTTATATGAATTCAAGAAAAAAAAATATTAAAAAAATATATTTAAAATAGTTTTTATTTCCTTGCTATGGTGAAGCACAACGTAAAGTTCCGCCACAGAACTACGAAAAGGAACAAAATGTCCTGATACTAATATTTCTATATATTTTTAATATTTTTAGTGAGTGCTCTACACTTAGGAAAGAAAAATATTTATTTAGAAAATTTATAGAAAATTAAAATTAGCAGGAATTTGATACAGAATAGGACTGAGGCGTATAAGAATTTCGATGTAGATGTGAACGTATAGCTTAGTGGCCAGAGCGCTTGGACGGTATCCAAGAAGAACAGATTCAGATCCCGCTAAGCATGCAAAACATAGATGATCTTTATCGGTTTGAATTATTTTATCAACAAATATGGCGACGTATGGCAATAGTGGTCAGAGCGCCTGGTCGGTTTCCAGGGGGCGCGGGTTCGAGTCCCGCTACGTTTACTAATGTCGTTTTTTCTTTAGCACTCCTATAAGATTTCTTCCATATACGGATAAAGAAGTTTCACTTCAAAAAAAGGCATATCATTTATTTATCTTTATTTATTACTACAAGGTCATAGGTTCAATTACGACAACTAAGTTTTTATGTCGTAAATCGATAAACATAATGTAAGCGCTATTTAAATAAGCAGAAAATAGATAAAAACCCAATATAACATTAGAAACTATTAAAGTTATGAATAAAATCAATATCAAATTAAATCGGTTTCACGGTGTATCCCGCAGACGGTAGGGTATGCAGAGGGAACCGTGTGTTAAGACACTCCGTTCCCTACTTTTTTTTGGGCTTTTGGTGCCTTTTTTTGGTGCTAAAGCAAAGAAATATTTTAATATTAATGAATAATAATTCATTCCCTAGAGTGGAGATCGAACCCACAACCATCGCGTTATAGTCACATCCTTGCGCCACAACGACCTCTAACATTTAAAGTATAGAATCTCCAAAACAAAGTTATGCCTCAGTTAATACTTAAAATTAAATTAGTAGTGTTGTTTATTCAAAACGCTCCACTGAGTGATTAAGCCATTACCAGATTTCGATAGTGATGGGCGAGGCTACGAAACAATACCAGTACATAAATTATGTTCGATTACGCTTGATGGAGTTCGTGTTTAATTTTGTACATCACTATTTGTGGGGGATTTTTTTTTAAATATTATTGAGGTTGATATTTTGGTTCTTGTGAATAATAATCAAATATCAGCTTCAGCTTCACGCTGCATCCAGCACGCAGCAGGATAGGCAGAGGGAAGCTAGTGTAAGACAATCCGTTCCCCACTTTCTGCGGAATTCTGGAGACATTATGAGCTAAGTGGCAGAACTCAACGCCGCGCTTTGCCTCGACACCAGAGCGAAGAAATGGAAATATAATTTAAGTAAATATTTCATCTTCTCGAGTGAGGATCGAACCCACAACCAGTCAGTTTTACAATCACACTTTGTGCTCCTACGCCACGACTGGCCTCTTAAATAAAAAAATGAATAATATTTTTTTAGCTTCCCTTATGTTCCTTTCAATATATATGTACATATCTAATTTAACGTCCCGTCTGTCGGTTCTATTTGCATTTAATATAACTTTCTGGAAAGTAATCGATTGTTCGCCATCAAACAAACAACAACGAGAACGGGAATGTTTTGTTATTATTTCATTCTGAAAATGTCATTATACTTTTCTTTTTTTTCTCCTTTTTTTTAGTTTTCTTTTATTGTTTCGAGAAACAGTAGTAAATAGAGAAATATGGTTTATGTAGGTGTATAAAAATTTTTTTTTTTTCGAGCGCCACGAGGTGTGACTGTAAAACCGACTGGTTGCGGGTTCGATCCCCACTCGAGGAGATGAAATATTTACTTAAATTTATATTTCCATTTCTTCGCTCTGGTGTCGAGGTTAAGCGCGGCGTTGAGTTCTGCCACTCAACACGCAATGCCTCCAGAATTCGGCAGAAAGTGGGGAACGGAGTGTATTAACACTAGGTTCCCTCTGCCTACCCTGCTATGTGCGGGATACAGCGTGAAGCTGATTTATTTATTTTTATTTATGTTTTTTTTTGCTGTATTTTTGAAATTTTAATCTCTCATTCCCTTTTACTCTAAAGTTAAAAATGTTGTCTTAACACTATTATTGGTCTCGTATAACGAAAATTATTGTCATTAATATCGTCAGTCAAGCTATTATAATTGAATATTTAATTATGTGGATTCAGAAGGACTTATTATCTGTACGATTTTCGAAAAAAAAAGAGCAATGAGAAATGATTGACTGTTACCACGCCTGTAATTCTGGAGGAAAATAGATAACAGAGTGTCATGAACCGGCGTTAAGTTCCGCCACTCAACACACAATGTCTCGAAAAGTGAGAAGCCGATCATCTCAAAATTAGATTCGCTGCCTACCCTTCTATATGCGGAATACAACATATATTTACCCTAAAAACCACCTATATAATTGAGTTTTAGGTAATCTAGGTCTATATACCCAGATATGAAGCTGTATCGTCATATCAAAGGCCGTTCGTTATTAGCGGTCAGTGTGCGGCGTACCGCGTGCGCTTTGATACAGCACTGAAAGCGGTCACTTAATAGTGACCCGTCCACGCCTGTGGGCAGCGCCTGGGTTCACAAAGCGGTGCTATACATTTATAGTTATATATGTATTTTTAATTAATAATATCATAAAATTTGTTCTTATAATCAGCTTCACGCTGTATCCCGCACACAGCAAGATAAGCAGAGGAAACTTTACCGTGAATCGGTAAAAATAAAAAAAAATGCTTCACGCTGTATCCCGCACACAGCAGGGTAGGCAGAGGGAACCTAGTGTTAAGACACTCCGTTCCCCACTTTCTGCCGAATTCCGGAGGCATTGCGTGTTGAGTGGCAGAACTGAACGCCTCGCTTAACCTCGACACCAGAGCGAAGAAATGGGAATATAAATTTAAGTAAATATTTCATCTCCTCGAGTGGGGATCGAACCCACAACCAGTCGGTCACACTTCGTGCTGCTGCGTTACGACTGGCCTCTAAAAAAATGGTAAAAATTATGTGCGTTATTTAAATAAGCAGAAAATGGATAAAAATCAAATCTAACATTAGAGACTATTAAAGTTATGAATAAAATCAAAATCAAATTAAATCAGCTTTACGTTGTATCCTGCACATATATATAGAAGACAACACAAAGACACTCCGTTTTCTATTATTCGCCGATTCCGCAGGCATCTATTAGCCCTGTCAGTCACAGCGCGGTGTTGAGTTTCGTTACATATTCAATGTCTATAAATTAAATAACATTAGAAAATATAATTTACCACAAATTAAACGAAACATGATTCATAAATCCACAAAAAAATACCATCCCTTTTTCAATTATATACACAACAAAAATAAATTAATTATATAGACTTAACTAATTTTGTTGTTTGACAACAATAGATCACCCCTTCACCTATAAAATAGGCTATTGTATTAAAAATTACACAAAAAAAATGCATTATTCTAAACATTACTAAGCATTTTAGAAATATCAGCTGTTGTAAAAAAAATCTATTCTACTGGCGTATAGTAGGGGTTGAATGAGATATTATGAATCAACAGACAGACAAAGGTGCATCCGTTGTATCGACAACAATACGCTATTAGGATCTTCTAGATTTCATATTTGACCTCTCTCTGTTTCATACAAGACGCTAGGAAAAGGAGGATATGCTATAATATTAATAATTTATTTATATAATATTGTTTTTTTATTTTTTATTTTAAATAAAATGATATTATAAAAATGTGTGTTAGGACTCATATAAAATTAAATTAAAAAGATATATCTGATATAAATAAAAGTATATTATTCACATTTAAACAAGTTTTTAAAATAATTTTAATTTTGCCGAATAAAAATCATCAAAATAATAATAAATGCGTTGAGTTTCGCCATTCAGTACGTATCTCGAATTAATGTGAAAAGTGGAAGACAAAGTCTCTTTACACTAGGTTCCCTCTGAATAACCCATTTTATGTCAGTTCTAAAGGTAATGTAAAATTACTTTTTAATATTATTTCGTTGGTATTTGCTGTTTAGTTTTATTTCCTAGACCTTTTCTAAAAATTATTTTTAAGAACATTTTTAAATTGACAGGTTGAGATACACACTAGATTGAATCGTAAAATTTTATATTATACCCATAATTTGGAAGGGTTACTAAAAACTCATTTACTGACAACGCTTGTAAAAAATGTAAATATAATACTAGAGTAATTGGATAGGAGGCCTGTTACTGAGATGAACGGGAACACTTTTGTTAAGAATATTATGCATGTTTTTATAGTTTTTTTTTCTACGGTGATGGATTTACGACTTTTTTTTTGGTTGCTTATAGAAGTTTTGCTGTGGCTTTTCTTACTCTAAACAAAGAAGATTTTTTTTAAGTAAAAGGTATTTGGGAACCTACATAATTCTATCAAATGAAAATTACAAACACAACCACCAGCTATACTAGATAATACTATAAAATATTTTTAGAAAACATAAAAATTATAACGGGATTGGAACCCGTGACTAAGAATATAAGACTTCTGCACGAATGTGATTGTAAAACCGACTGTCTGTGGGTTCAATCCCTACTCGAGGAGATGAAATATTTACTTAAATTTATATTTCCATTTTCTTCGCTCTAGTGTCGAGGCAAAGCGCGGCGTTGAGTTCTGCCACTCAACACGCAACGGACTGTTCTAACACTAGGTTCCCTCTGCCTACCCTGCTGTGTGCGGGATACAGCGTGAAGCTGATTTAATTTTTAAATTTTTAATTTAATAAGATTTCTGTTGACTTATCCACTGTGCTTTGTTCCAGGTATGCTACTACAAACGTGCTTAACGATCTCCGTGATTTATTACCTAGTAAGTGTGGAAGTGAATACAATCTCTTACAGACCGAAGCATTAAAAATATTATAAATGATTAAATTTTAATATTTTCATGTAAAAATAAATCCCCACTCGGGTTCGATCCCCACTCGAGGAGATGAAATATTTACTTAAATTTACATTTCCATTTCATCGCTCTGGTGTCGAGGTTAAGCGTGGTGTTGATTTCTGTCACTCAACACGCAATGCCTCCAGAATTCGGCAGAAAGTGGGGAACGGAGTGTCTCAACTCTAGATTCCCCTGCCGACCCAGTTGTGTGCGGGATACAACGTGACGCTTCAAAAGAGATCCAGTAATAATGATAATAATAACGATAGACATTCTACAAATCTAATCAGCTTCACGCTGTATCCCGCACACAGCAGGGTAGGCAGAGGGAACCTAGTGTTAAGACACTCCGTTCCCCACTTCTCCCGAATTTTGGAGGCATTGCGTGTTGAGTGGCAGAATTCAACGCCGCGCTTAACCTCGACACCAGAGCGAAGAAATGGAAATATAAATTTAAGTAAATACTTCATCTCCTCGAGTGGGGATCGAACTCACAACCAGTCGATTTTACAGTCACAATTCTTGCCGCCGCGCCACGACTGGCCTCATTACTTTTAATATTAATATTTATTTATTAGGTAATATGTCGGTTGCCGACAAATAGCTTTTCATATAGTTCCTACTGAGTAACGATCTCCATCAAAATTTTAAGATCCATAACTGTAAGCTTTGTCAAATCCTATTATGTACAGGATGTGTTGAAAATGTACATTTTAGGAGTATTATTTTTTATTCATATAATTTCGCTAATGCTCTAAGTTAAACTCTTAAAGTCAGATTTTGTTCCAATTTTACTCGGGGAAAATCTTTTAAATCATTTTTGTTTCTCCGCTCTGATCAGATAAATTGCGGCGTTAAGTTTCGCCATTTAAAACTATGGCTCGAATTTGGGCGAAAAGAGGAGAACGG
This sequence comes from Heliconius erato x Heliconius himera, assembly GCA_013421005.1. Classification (NCBI taxonomy): domain Eukaryota; kingdom Metazoa; phylum Arthropoda; class Insecta; order Lepidoptera; family Nymphalidae; genus Heliconius; species Heliconius erato x Heliconius himera. Next base: position 16,460 of record JAATLQ010035666.1, read on the forward strand.
AGTAAATTTTCTCTCTTTATTCTGTTCTGTGGTAAAAGTGAATAAAGTAGCAAAAAAACTAATGTGTAAACGTATGTTATCACTAACTAACCTCTTAATCTTCTTATAAACGTCAGCTAAATAAGTAACTCAGTCAAGTAACCTATAATGTTTAACCATACTCCACAATATTTATTTATTCTACATACATATATCCCACTCTCCTGCAGACGAAAATAAACCTACCATTTCTTTAAAAAAAAATCACCCTGTACACAATAGGCTGTAAACTATACACTCCACAAACGTCCCAGTAGATCATAAGAGGATTATCCTAATAAATATAAGTGCACTCAAATCCTTTGCCACACCAACATTTTACTGGCAAAGTTTATTTTATCGCATTATAAACCTTATTATAGTAGAAATAAGGAAAAATAAAGTTTTTTTTAAATTAAATTAAAGTTTGGTATTCCCTATTTATTGAGTATTATAGTACTGAATAGATTAATCTGTGACAACATTAATACTCTGATTTATGTCTTGATTCTTTTGAAATTTTCACGTTTTTTTATGTGTATTTAGTGTAAAAATAAATGTAAAAACGTAAATAAGTGTAAAAGTAATAAAATATGTATGTACATTCAGTATAAGCTAAAGAGTGTGGGTTTTTTCTTTTTTTCTTTTAAATGTGGGTATTTTTAGTTTAATATACTGCAATAGCGATTATAGTTTTTAAACGAACCGACTTTAATTTTAAGGCCATATATGGTTTATTGTGTGGCCATTGTAGCTCAAGGAATGTCGTGGCGCAGGGACAGAAGAGTGTGACTATAAGCAGGTTAAGACTGGTTGTGGGTTCAGTTGCCATTCAGGGGAATATTTAATATTTTCATTTTCTTGCTCTAGTAACTCGTTACCAGAGCAGAGCGTGGCGTTGAGTTCCGCCGCTGAAGATGTAGTGCTTCCAGATTTCAGCGAAAGATGGGAAACAGAAATGAGAAACAGAGTGTCTAAACGCTAGGTTAATTCTGCTTATCTTGCTATTTGCAGAATACAGGGTGAAGCTAAAAAAAGATGTAAATAAAACTAAAACCAAATATGGTTGCAACATAAGAATTAACCAAATTTAATATATTTAGATTACTTATCTTGATCCTATAGCTCAGTGATGACAGGCCTACTTTAAATCGGTTTGTCAACAATACATTATTCATACAATGTATACACGCTGGGTTGTATCGAAATGGCTTGGATCCAAATATACTATTTTTAACCAACTTCGAAATAAAGGAGGTTCTCAATTTTTTTATGGAAAAACAAGGCAAACGAGCGTACAGGTCGCCTGACGTGATGATGAATGTTGGTATATTTTTACTATTTTTATTTTAAGTAACTTTTGCCTTGTGCAATTTGAATTGATAAATGTTTTTGAGGCCAGTCGTCGTGCAGGGGCAGAAGCGTGGGAGTCTAAATGCAACAGGTTGCGGGTTCAATTCTCAATCGGGAATATGAAATAATTATCCTGCTGCGTGCGGGATACAGCGTGAAGCTGCTTTTAATTAAGTAGCTAATTTCACTGAGAAACTCCAAAAATTACGAAATTTTTCAAGACTGCAACTGTAAAAATACAGTATCTACTTAATTTTAATTTGACCAATAAACAACGAGACGTGGACAGTTACTTCAAAATGTGTTCCATTGAATTTCCTCCACAAAAGCTTATTTTAAATTTTATTTCATTTCGTCGATGTCTCTCGTCTCGTCGTTTTATAAAACACACAATTGTATGAGATGGTTGTGCGTTTTATTTTTTACTAGAGGGCGCGCGCGGCTTCGCCCGCTTATTAGGAGTGAATTCTTAAAAACCATGAAATACATGTTCAATGAAATATTTTTAAGAGTCTGGATTTCAAATTTCATAAAAATCGGTACAGATTAATTTTTTTTTCCATACAAACTTTCAACCCCTATTTCATCCCTTTAGGGTTAAAATTTTTCAAATTCCCTTCTTAGTGGATGTCCAGACTATGAAAATAAACATCTGCCCAAATTTCACGTTTCTACCATCAGCGGTTACGGCTCTGCGTGCGTCTTACCTCAGTCAGTCAGCACAAGTCCTTTTATATATATAGATTACTAGAGGGCGCGCGCGGCTTCGCCCGTTTATTAGGAGTGAATTCTTAAAAACCATGAAATACGTGTTCAATGAAATATTTTTAAGAGTCTGGATTTCAAATTTTATAAAAATCGGTACAGATTATTTTTTTTTTCCATACAAACTTTCAACCCCTATTTCATCCCTTTAGGGTTAAAATTTTTCAAATTCCCTTCTTAGTGGATGTCCAGACTATGAAAATAAATATCTGCCCAAATTTCACGTTTCTACCATCAGCGGTTACGGCTCTGCGTGCGTCTTACCTCAGTCAGTCAGCACAAGTCCTTTTAGATATATATAGATTATTGAAAACTTCTCGTGGGAAAACCACTTTGCGAAATATTTTTAGTTACTCACCTATAAGGTAAGTGGATTTGCAAAAACTCGATAGTTATTTTGAAATAAAAAGTGAAACTTATGGTATTGGTATATACAGTACTGAGAAATATAAAAATATACATGTTAGTCTCAAAGTCTCAAAGAAATAAACTGGCTTTCGTAACTTTTATATATAAATTCACAATTTTTTAGTTGTTTTCTATACTCGTTGCTCTATTATTGTATCAACTAGGGGCTTTACCCGCGTGCATTACACAATTATAGTTATTTTATAGTATTTTATCCTTAGTAATTTTGATGCGTAAACGCATAAAAATCTGTTGTTATACAGTCTAATATAGTGATTCAAAAGAAAAGTTTTAAATAGTTAAAGGTTTTAAAACGTGTTACAGTTCCGTAGTTCAAAACAATAAAACATACATACATTGGAGAGAAGTCACTTTATCATATACTATGCAAAGAAAGACATAAATATGTATCGTATTGTTGGCATCATATTTAATCAAACAATTTATAAAATATATATTAAATACATAAAAAAATACCCTGCTGTGTGCGGGATACAGCGTGAAGCTGTAGTAGGCAAAGGAAAGCTAGTGTTAAGACATTCTGTTCTCCAGTTTCTGCCGAATTCTGGAGGCATTGCGTATTGAGTGGCAGAACTCAACGCGGCGCTTGTACTCGACACCAGAGCGAAGAAAATGGAAATATAAATTTAATATTTCATCTCCTCGAGTGGGGTATTAAATACATCAAAATTCTTAACTAAATGTATCAATAAAATCAAATTAACTTTCAAAAAGAACTTTTTAACAAAAACCTCCTGAACTATCCGTATAAAAAGCTACATACATACATAACTTTAACATTTTTCACATACATTAAAATTACGAAGAAACCCAACGGGATATCCTGTATGTTCCTTTTTGGCGATCCATTCAGAAGTCCTGGCCCACTCTTTGTTTTTCGTTTTCCGAAAGCTTGTTTTTGCAGACGACACTTTAATGCAGCTTCTCCTTTGCGTTCATGTCCAAATTGAATTTAACGTATTTTGGCAAGGCACGGCGGTGTGCGGGTACCGTTGACAGATAAATAAAATTAGCTTTTTTTGGATTATTGTTATTCAAAAATATATTTCTATAAATATTATATATTTTTCGGAAGTTAAATTCTCATTCTGTGGATGAGTCCATATTTTGAAATATATATTTTTTCGTTAAGTGATAACTATAGATATAGAATATAATATATATCTTTGGTATGAAAATTGTTAAATTGAACCTACAAACAATATAATAATAATATCTAAATATTAAAGAAAATCTATCACTCATAATGTCTCAAATTACTCAGCACACAATGTCTAAAAATCCAGATACGCGTGGAGAATGGAGATAAACAGAAAACAGCTTCAGGCTTTTCCCCGCATAGTAAGGTAGGTTGAGGGAATCTAGTGTTAAAGCACACAATGTCGTGTTTTTTTCAGCAAAGGAAATGCAATTAATTATTTTTTCCGAGTGGGAATCGAATCCCACAACGTCGCTGTTACACATGTTGTAGTACCTCCGCGCCACAACAGCCTCTCAGATAAAGACGGAAACTTAAATGAAAAGCATATCTGACATATAAAATTAAACTTATTATTATAACTTTTCTGCTGACGCTACTGAAATGTAACTTTTTCAACGATATCCAAGACATTTGCAAAACAGAAAGAAATAAGCGATTCATCGCGATTACTTTATAAATTTTAAAGTGAACGTTCACTATTTTTGGTATTGTCTGTATTTAGTGACACAGTGTACCGTTAGCGATCAACATATTGATGTATTTTTGCTGGATTTAATGAATTATTCATTAATATGCATATATTGATGATTTATCATCGTGTGGTTGTCAACTACAGTTGGTTATTGTTTCCTTTTGGTGAGCCTAGATTTTTTTTAGCTTCACGCTGTATTCCGTATATAGCAGGGTAGGCAGAGGGAACCTGGGAACCTAGTTACGATATGACCTAGGTATTGCGTGTTGAGTGATAAAACTCCAAACTGCGCTTATTACCTGAGCAAAGAAATGAAAATATTAAATATTATGCTCCCTCGAGTGAAATAAAAACAAAATATAAATGTAAATACATGTTTAATTTCGTCGAGCGAGGATCGAACCCACAACCAGTCGATTTTACAGCCACACTTTGTGCCTCCGCGCCATGACTGGCCTCAAAATATAGATGAAACACTAATATATTTTATAATCTCATTTTTAGATTGTATATTAATATAGTGCTGGCCTTCAAAAATCTGTGTGACCTTGTCCTATTAAAATGTTCTCGTTTGAACCAAATATACGAAACATTATTAGATAAGAGTATTTATTAAAAATGCAATTAATTCATAACTACTTCCTGCGTCGGTCGCAGGTTGAATTCTAATGTGAGAACAATATTTTTTTATATCTTACTCGTACATTGAGTGTTAAGTATTAAGCTGAGTGATTTATCACTACCAAAATATTTCAATATTTTGGTATAGCCCGCCGTGCGCGGGATATAGCGTGAAGCTGATTTGATTTAATTTATTTGATTTTAGATAAAAAAAATAGATAAATATTTATCATTTCTGAAAATTTTAACGGTTTCAACAACCGATACCGAACCGGTATACCGTATAGCGTATAGCGTACCGGTATACCGAACCGGTATACCGGTACGCTAACCCTAAAAATAGGTATAATAAAAATAGATAAAAATTGTGAAAGACTCAAAAAAATATATATTTCTCATAATGTCTTATATGAGCATTATAATATTTTAAAAACACCATTTAATTAAAGCTTATCATTTTGAAAAAAAAAAAAAAATTCATCATGTATCTTCAGTATAGTATATATAGTATTGTACTGTATATCTTTTAAAATGAAAATTGGTACCGTGGTGCAATGGGCCAGTGTCTAATTGTCAGCGAGATCGCCGTTCGATTCCCATTCGTGGCAACCAAATATCTTAATTTTCCTTTAAAACAAACATATAACAACGCTTCAGCTTTTCCTTTACGACATGCCCATAAAATCCAAAGGCATAACATAGCTGCACAGAGCCCCGCAAAAAGGAGCATTGACAAAGCTGGTCTGGAACAGGTTGTTTTAATAACACAAGAAATATTAATGTTTTTTGACATTTTTATTTATTGCACATATAAGGTTCCTATTTTGCAGTTTTATTTAATGATAATAAACTCGAGGTGTACGATTTTACAGGTAATAATAAAAAAAATATTGGATCCACTAATAATGTTTATTCGGTGGGGAACGGAGTGTCTTAACACTAGGTTCCCTCTGCCTATCCTGTTGTGTGCGGGATACAGCGTGAAGCTGATTTGATTTGATTATTTAATGGTTACTTAGCAAAAATTAAACTGGTTGTCGATAAAAAAAATTGTAATTAGCTGTTTGTGTTGTTAGTATATTTTTATTATGTTTATTTTTTTCCTTTGTAAATATATACTGCGTTTTGATTAATTAGCGGAATATAACGCTGCACTTTTTTATTACCAGATAGAAAGGCCTCTCCATTCTTCTTATACCTATTGCTGTACTAGAAACATTACACGTTGGGTGACTAATTCAATATTCAAATTGATTGATACTATATGTATACAATATAAAATATTCTGTTGAATCAAACTTAAGATACACACCCTTCCGTACTGGAGTATGATTTATTTCTAATTAATGAAACTAGTTTTTTTAATAAAGGAAAAGGAAAATGTAAATGAATAAAAAAAATATTTATACAATAATTTTATTTTAGGCGGTCGTGGCTCACGGGCAAAAGGCTGTGACTGTAACGCGACGGTTGTGGGTTCGAACTCCACTCACGAGAATGAATTATTGTTTATTAATATTTTCATGGCACCAACGCAAAAGCCCAGCGTTGAGTTTCACCACTCAAGCAATTCGGTGGAAAATGGGGAACGGAATACCTTAACACTAGGTTCCCTATGCCTACTATACTGTATGCGGGATACAGCGTAAAGCTGTATGTTATTATTTTATTTTAAAACAAGTAGCTATAAAATAACTGAAAGACAGCACAATTATTACATTACATGAAATAAACTATACAAAAATCATCTTTTATATAAACGATTATAAAAGTAACCTAGTGTCCTAAAGACCGTAACATCAATACCAGCACATTCGAAAGCTGCTAAATAAAACATACGAGAGCTAGACTATCAGCTTTCTACCAGATCTGCTCATCACCCAGCACACCCATCTCTTAAGGATTTAGTGCGGGGGTTTGGCGAAAGTGGAATTTGAATACAATGTGTATGAATAATACATGGCTGGGATGGTATTTTGTAATGATATACTGATTGTTATCTTTGTAGTGTGATAATTGGAGTTAAGTGTGGTGTGGTGGCGTGGTTTGGTGGCGTAATATGTGCAAAGTTCGGTGTTGAGTTCCGTTATAAAACATTATATAATATTTAGCAGTGGCCGCAGCTTCCAATACATGAAAAGTTTTAATTAAAATTCAACTTCAGTCTTAATTAAAGGCATTGGTCATTGACACCGATTAATACATTGTTTTATTATATGCGAAAATATATTTAATAATAATTATAAATATATTTAATATAATTTTTCATTTGGGATGGATTTTTTTTAACGAATTAAAAAAATAAGCCATCCCACTTGGTTCGTATTTAAATTGAAATCAAAAATAAGTAGATAGTCAAAATTAAATAACTAATCAAAATAAGAAGTTACAAGCTTCATTTTTTGAACATTAAAAAAGCACTTTTCAAATATCTTAAAAAATATATTTTATATATAAATTCATATACTACTTTTACATAATATACATTGATTTAAATCAAAATGTTAATTAATATCACTACATCAGGAAGAAAATGAGAAACCTAGTGCTTTCCGTGTGGCCGGTGCTGGTCGTAACCTGCGTAGCGTAAAATCGACGTCGGCGTATCAAATGTGGCGAAAACCAAACTACATGATAGTTAAGCAATATTATTATATTGTAGTGAAATTACTTAACAGGTTCCTGTGGTGAGAATGTCTTATTTAATATAAGTTTTTTATAGAGAAACTATTAAATAAAGAGGTCAGTCGTGGTGCAGCGGCACAACTGTAAGCGCGACTGGTTGTGGGTTCGATTCTTACTCGAGAGAATGAAATATTTTCATTACTTCGCTTTAGTGCAGAGGCAAAGATCGCAGCGTCTAGTTCCGCCACTCAACACGCAATGCCTCCAAAATTCAGCTGAAAATGGGTCGTGAAGTGTCTTAACACGAAGAGAAGAGATGGGTCGCGAAGTGTCTTAACACTAGGCTCCCTCTTTCTACCCTACTCCTTGCAGGATATAGCGTGAAAAGAGACGTACCTATGTGTCCAGATTCAAGCCTTTTCACGCATAATAGAGGAGATTTCCATTCCTGTTCACTTATTATATCTTGCCGTATAGTAGCGGATCTCAACGCCGTGCTTTTTCTAACCAAACAAAATAACCAACATAAACATGGATTATTTAATACCAGTTCAAAAACTATGAAATATACATCATTATTAACAGTAAATAAGGTGAAAGAACACGGCCACCCTATACGTCGTTATGCGTGAAGCTAAAAAAATAATAATAATAAAAAATCAGCTTCATGCTCTATCCCGCACACAGCAGGGTAGGCAGAGGGAACCTAGTGTTAAGACACTCCGTTCCCCACTTTCCGCCGAATTCTGTAGGCATTGCGTGTTGAGTGTAAAAAAAAAGATTTTACAGTCTCACTTTGTGCCTCTGCGCCACGACTGGCCTCAGTAATAATACTATCTTTAAGAAAAGAAAGAAATAAAGAAAGAAGACCTACGTATACCTATATTGTTTTAAACAATCTAAAGAAATTTCAAAATCAAATAAACAAAATCACGACGGCCAAAAGCGAAGAAATAACCAAAAAATAATATTCGCTAACTGGAAAAAAAATGGAAATATGAAAATTCAAATTCCATCGAGCATATTATAGTTCTTAATACAAAGTAATACAGGCTACAGTCGTTTAGCAGTAAATATTTCACAAATTTCTCGACTTTAGAATTTGCATACGCCGCCGACAATGTCCTTTGTCCACATTTTTAAATAAATAAAGTGAAAAGAGGTAAAAAACGCTTCCACGACTCATCACTTGTTGGTAGTCTAAGTTAAATAGAAGTTACTTATTGGTTACGTATTGACACCAGTCGTGGCGCAGCGGCACAAAGTGTGACTGTAAAACCGACTGGTTGTGGGTTCGATCCCCACTCGAGGAGATGAAATATTTACTTAAATTTATATTTCCATTTCTTCGCTCTGTCGCGGTGTCGAGGTAAAGCGCGGCGTTGAGTTCTGCCACTTAACACGCAATTCCTCCAGAATTCGGCAGAAAGTGGGGAACGGAGTGTCTTACACTAGGTTCCCTCTGCCTACCCTGCTGTGTGCGGGATACAGCATGAAGCTGATTTTTATTTACTTATTGGTTGGTGTTTTCGAGGTATCTTTTAGAAGTGTTAAATGTAACCACTGTGGTTGTGGGTTCGATTATACACCTATTAATCGATTATTTTTATTCGAATTTTGCTAGTTTTTTTTTTTGGCCTTGTTAGCCGAAACTCCAACAAACTGTGTCAACAACGAGATCAGTGGTGGTAGATTGTAGGTTGGATTCCCACTCTATAAATATATTTTCATTTGCTCGCTCTGGTAGCGAGGTAAAGCGTGGCGTTGAGCTCCGCGTGGGGAACGGAACTGTCTTAATGGGAACAAAGTGTCTTAACACTAGTTTCCTTTTACCTATGTGCTGTACTATGTGCGAAATAAAAAAAGGCTTGATTGATAAGTTCTGCTTGAACTTATCAATCAAGCCCTTTTTTATTTCGTAAATACATCAGATATACAGTACATATATATGAATACGTGATAGCTAAAGGTTCGATTCCCACTCGAATACATATTTTTTTCAACAAATCAAGGTATAACTTTCTGTCACCCAACGTCAATGTCCACAAAGAAAATACGTATAAGATTTTTATCTTAATATCTCAAGATATTAAGATAAAAAGAAACTAAGAATGTCTTATGAAATAATAGCATATTTAAAATTGCTCCACTCGAAACTGTTTACTAAAAATATTAAGAAATTTCTAAACAATAGTGATAATATTTTGATAACAGCTTCTCTAATGAGGAGGTATGCGAGACGCAAACAAACATACATAGATTCGCCTAACGCCTTGCGTTTCGTAAGTGTGATTGCGTTAACATACAAACAAAAATGCAACAGTTGCTTTGCGTATCTAAATGGGAGCCAAGTTACAAGATTTTACGTATTTGTATTTAACTTTCTTTAAATCATAGTGCAAAAGCCGTAGCTCGTGACTATATCGCGATAGTTGTAAGTTCGATCCCCGGGGGAATTAATTATGATTTATCAATATTATTACATTTTTTCGCTCTTGTACAAAGGCAAAAGCGTGGCGTTTAGTTCCGTCACTGAACACGCAATGCCTCGAAAATTCGGCGGAAAGTTGAGAAACTAACGTAACGTTGTCTTAATATTAGGTTCCCTCTGCCTACTCTGCCATGTGCAGGATACAGCGTGAAGCTGTTTATTATTATTAACAATAAAGAAACTTTTCAAACTTCTAATTTTCTGATTATTAATAAGTTAGTTGGTCGTAGTGGCGCATCGGCACAGTGTGTGGCTGTAAACCCTTGGATACTCAGTCAAGGGAATTTTTATTTTCATTTTGTATCTGAGGTGTACATAAATCGCTGCGTTTAGCTCCGCCACTCAACTCACAATATCTCAAAAGTTGAGGGCAAGCGGGGAACAGAATGTGTTAAAACTATTTTTAACATTTTTAAAGTGTTATTCCACACTTAGGAAAGAAATACTTATTTAGAAAACGTATAAAAATTTGAACGTAGCGTGACTCGAACCCGCGCCTCCTGGAAGCCGCCTGGTCGGTTAAATAAGTATTTGTATTAAAACTAGATTTGCTGTAGGAAAGAGCGTAAAGTTGCTTTATTTATTTTCTTATATATATATTTTTATATAATTTTTTTTCACAACTTGTACCACATACCATATCAACAGAACATACTTGGCCGCCTGTGATGATGTCAGTCATCTCATGGCTTATTTGTTTTACATTTTAATGATTTCCAAACAGCGTTTAAGACTGAATTGAAAATGCTTAGAACACATGTTACCGAAGTCACGATTATACACTTATTTTAGAAGTGCTGACAAATTGAAGTATGGAATATTTATATATATTTACATATATATATATATATATACAAGGCCAGTCGTGGCGCAGTATTTATATATATTTACATACATACACATGGCCGCAGATTGTAAACGTGACAGGTTGTGGATTCGATTTCCACTCGAGGTAATTACCTAAATACTTAAAATTTTAATTTCTTCTCTCTGGTGTCGATGCAAAGCGCGGCGATGAGTTCGGATGAAGGGCACTCAATGGTTCCAGAGTTCGGTGGAAAATTAAGAACGGAGAGTATTAATACTAGGTTCCCTCTGTCTGTCTCTACAGAGCGCGGGAAACAGCATGACGTTAAAAATAAGTAAAAATTAAAATAAAAAATATGTCAGATATATTTATAAATAGACACATTCAAAGACGTCAATCAGTCAATAGTTTAGTTTAGTTTTAGTCACATATTTTTTTGGTAGTCTCAAAATTATCTCACATATTAACCACACCACATACACCAGAGCAAAGAAATGGCAATATAAATTTATTATAAGTAAATATTTCATCTCCTCGAGTGGGGATCGAACCCACAACCAGTTGGTTTTACAGTCACATTTTCTGCCGCTGCGCCACGACTGGCCTATACAAAAATAATAAATATTTCCAATAACACTACATAAATAAGGAATCCTACAGTGTGTTTACTTTAAATATTAGTATAAGGTAAGTAGAAAAGCGTGCCATCAAATATTTCGAGTATAATCATGTTTACATTCCGGGGGCAGTGGAGAAATGGTAGTCCTTTGTCAATTCCTACGTGAGACGGGTACAAATACGGGCTACGAAATAAAAATAAGCTCAATAAATCGCAGCTTAAGTTGAAAAGCTGTTTTTTTGTTATTTTTCTTTATATTTAAACTTAACTTTTATAATAGCGACGGTATTGAGTTCCATTTCCACTTTGAGAAGTTAATTATAATTTAATAATAATTGTATTAGTTGAGGCCGGTCGTGGCGAAGCGGCACGAGTTGTGACTGTAAAACCGACTGGTTGTGGGTTCGATCCCCACTCGAGGAGATGAAGTATTTACTTAAATTTATATTTCCAGTTCTTCGCTCTGGTGTCGAGGTTAAGCGCGGCGTTGAGTTCTACCACTCAACACGCAATGCCTCCAGAATTCGGCAGAAAGTGGGGAACGGAGTGTCTTAACAATAGGTTCTCTCTGGTTACCCTGCTGTGTGCGGGATACAGCGTGAAGCTGATTTAATTTAATTTGATTTTAATATTATTAGTAACAAAGCAAAGCGTAGCGTTGAGATCTGCCATTCAACAGGCAGCGCCTCGAAACTCGTAACTTAAAACTAGGTTCCCCCAGCCTACCCTGCTATATGCGAGAGAATAAGAGGAGGGAAGTAAATTTTAACTCATTTCGCCATAGTAAATCTCAGATTAGGTTGCTATTTCCTACAATTACCAAATATATTATCGAGTTTCGTGTAGGAGTCAGTTTATTATATTGTTTACTATTAATGTTTTGTTTAAATATACGATAGGCTAAATTGCATATAATAATGCGTATATAATTCAAGTTGTATGGCGTTAGTCGTGAGTTCAATTTCTAGTTTAGGTTCTATTGCCCAATAGTTTTTTTTTTATTAAAAATTAAATCAACTTCACGCTGTATCCCGCTCACAGCAGGCTAGGCAGAGGGAACCTAGTGTTAAGACACTCCGTTTCCCACTTTCCACCAAGTTCTGGCGGCATTGCGTGTTGAGTGACGGAACTCAACCCCGCGCTTTGCCTCGACACCAGAGCGAAGAAATGAAAATAAAAATGTAAATAAATATTTCTTTTCCTCGAGTGGGATCGAACCTACAACCAATCGATTTTACAGTCGTATTTCGTGCCCCTGCGCCACGACTTTTTTTTTAAATAGGCTGAAAATAAAAATGAATCGTCCATAACGCTGTATGACCGTAAATGCAAGGGTTGTGGGTTTGATTCACATTCGAGGTTATGAATTATTTTTAGGTACTCGTTCAGCAAACATGACAAAATGTTAAGTTCAGTCACTCAATACGCAATATCTCGAAAATAAGGCCGTGCGTGATCAGCAGAGTGTTGAGATATGAAAATTTACTCTTACCATGATTTATGCGGGATAAAGCGTGAAACTAAAAAAGAGAATAAAAAACAAAGAGCTTCAACACTAAGTTTCTCATAGTTATACCTAGAACATCATTAAATGTAATACAAAAAAAATACATTCATACAAGAGTAGCTTCACGCTGTATCCCGCACGTAGCAGGGTAGGCAGAGGGAACCTAGTGTATGTACAAGAGTGGCGAAATCATCATTGGAAATATTAGGAAATTATTAATATAATTATCATTTCACACTATCCTCGTGGGAAGGTGTGGGAGGATGCTAATGCGTTACAACACTAAAGTAACGCGAATCGAATGTTATGTAACCGACTGACTCTATTTGCATAATTTCATAGTGTTTCACTATTAACAATGTTATTGTCTTATATTGGAAACTTTTGTTTTTTTTAAATAAATAAAAAATCAGCTTCACGCTGTATCCCGCACACAGCAGGGTAGGCAGAGGGAACCTAGTGTTAAGACACTCCCGTTCCCCACTTTTTGCCGAATTCTGGAGGCATTGCGTGTTGAGTGGCAGAACTCAACGCCGCGCTTAACCTCGACACCAGAGCGAAGAAATGGAAATATAAATTTAAGTAAATATTTCGTCTCCTCGAGTAGGGATCGAACCCACAACCAGTCGGTTTCACAGTCACACCTCGTGCCGCTGCGCCACGACCGGCCGTTTTTTTTAATTATGCTATAAGATAGTCGCTGTGGGACAGTGTCTGTAAACGTGAGGATTGTGAGTTGGATTCCAATTCGGTGGAATAAATTGTTTTATATCTCTATTTTGGCAACATAAAACGTATTGAGTTCAGCCACTCAACACGCAATGTCTCCGAAATTTAGCAGGAGCTTAATAGGAGCGGAGTATCTTAAGGTTCCCAGGAACTAAAAAAAACAATATAATAGGTGGAATATTTATTGGGTAGCTTGGATTGCCTCAACTAAATATGTTGATAATGCAAATTAGAATTAGAATTTTACTCCCCCTTCAAAAAATTAGAATTTTACTTCCCCGTACCCCCGTTTTACTTTACCACAGTGGGAAAATAGAAATAATTCAATCTGGAATTGGGGCTCGAACTCACAACTATCACGCCGTACATTGTCCCAATGTGCCTTAAGTCTATCACAAAATGTTTTTTTTAAGTCATTTTTACATTTAATACAGTAAAATTCCGACGCAATTTTGAATAAACATAAAAATGAATTGTTAAATTCAAATATTTTAGCGTTTTTTAGATAAAATGTAAAGACAACACGAAATGAAATCTTAGGCTGTAAAAGTTTAATCTTCAAACGACGTCGGGTCCAGTCTATAAATCCTTTTACTCTTACTTACACCTACTATGTAGGTTTGGAGGTTGACCATTTTATTTTTTTTCAGCTGCACGCTCTATACCGCATATAGCAGCGTAGGCAAAGAGAGGGAAAGAAATGCCGTTTGGCACTCACTGTATCGGGCCGGATATGGGTTCGATTCCTATAAGAAGAAATGAGTGATAATTTATGAATACTCTAATTTCTACGACCTGGTTTCCACTCAAAACGCAGTGCCTCGAAAATTCAGCGGAAAGTGAGAAACAGAGTGTCTTAATATTAGGTTTTTGCTGACCCTGTTAGGGGCCGTTCAAGTATTACGTAAGCACTGTAGGGGGTGGGGGGGGTATCTTGGGCTTGCTTATTTTTGACGTTTTCAATTATATATTTCTAAGAGGATTG
>JAATLQ010035667.1:7473-31101 GCA_013421005.1 Heliconius erato x Heliconius himera
ATCTATGTATTTACTTGATATTTCTTTCAAGATCGTTCTTTATCTCTGTGTTGAATTAATTACGACTTCTTTCAAATGACGATAACTTTTTTTTAATGAACCGATTTTGATGAACTAAACTTTAGTAGTTAAGTTGAGTTAAAACAAAGAAATTGGTTTTCAAGTAAATCGGTTCAGTACTTTCAGAGAAAAATGTGGACAAAAATATGTCGACAGACAGACAGACAAGAAATTCAAAAAAAATCTTTTTGCTTTCTATTATTCTTTTTAAGTGTCCCTCTATCCATTTCAGTCAAAATTACTAAATGTACAGACAAAATATTTTTATTGTCGTATTATATATAGAGATTATTAGTTTAAATATTATAATAAAACGTTTCTTTTTCGTATACACTCGGTATCCTATATTCTTTAGTAAAAGTGAAATATTATCTTACAAAGATCAACTTAACTGCCTCATGAAAGGTTGAATAATTAAGTTATTACTTAATACCGGTAATACCGGAGCTTAAACGACTACTAGGGCAGCATCTTAGAAATTAGAACCCAGTCATAGGACTCAAAGGAAAAATTATTTAATATATATAATTCTCTAAGTGGCTGATTGACAACTCACAGCCAGAATGCGCTGAAATTTAGCATGTAGGTTTAGAAAAAACAATATATTCATACACAAACTAAATTGGAGGCTACGAATAATATGCTGAGACAAGTAGAGTCGTGTACAAAAGGTAACTTATTAATAAACTAGCGGCCCGCCCGCGGCTTCACCCGCTTAAACTACATGATTATTGGTTTAATAAACAAAATTGATTGACAACTATAATGACTTTAAGGTATAGCGCGCATTGGTGACTTTTGTCACTGTTGCGTCACTGTCACCGTGTACATCACCCTAAATGAAGGTGCGCGCATTTGGATACGTGACAATTGGGTGACTTTTTGTCCGCGGGGGATGGCAACACGCCGGTGACGCAACTGTCACCGCGTCCATAGGTTTGTATGCCCGTGCGCGCATTAGAAACTAAATGTCACCTCCACCTTGCGGTTTCCATACTAGTCGTCTTCCGAACAAACAAGAAACAGCAGCGTGCAGCTCCGAATTTTAATTTCAAGAATGGCGTCAATTTCATGTCCAAGGCAAAACGTGTGTTTTCATGAAGATGAAATAGACAACGACATACTGATTGACTAAATTGAGTTGAGGCCGTAGCTCTATGACAAATCCCTAAACGATTATTTTTTCTACGTTTGCTTTTTTTTCTATTTCTTAATATAAGTGCAAAAGGCAACCATCTCTTGGAAATTCATTTTATCAAATGTAAAAAATTTCGTCACTGTCACCGCAAGTGCGCGCAGTAGCGAAAAGCATGGTGACATGACAGTGACAAAGAATTTATTGTCACCGTGACAAAAGTTACCATGCGCGCTCTCCCTTAATATGATTTTTTATTACTTTAACCTATAACATTCTAATATTTGATTTGATTTTTCTACTACATTATCCTAATTTCTATAAGAACAAATTCAATTTTGTTTACCTTATTGTATTAAATATTGTATAATAGTATTTCAAAAATACATATTTTTATCAACAGTCATATAACCAAAACGTTTCGAATGTTATTCTTTAGCCAAGAATCTTACCAGCGCGATTGCTATATAACATTCGCAGGCAAGCTAATGCCTTGAGTTCATTCATGACGATAACTTTTTTTTTAATGAACCGATTTTGATGTAACAAGTTTAATTGTTAAGTTGAGTTAAAACAAAGCAATTGATGAAACTTTTAAGTAAATCGGTTCAGTACTTTTATAGATCAGCGTAACCATACATATTGACAGACAGACACACAAACAGACAAGAAATTTAAACAAAATCTTTTTGCTTTCTATTATTCTTTTTAAGTGTCCCTCTATCCATTTCAGTCAAAATTACTAAATGTACAGAAAAAATATTTTTACTGTCTTATTATATATAGAGAAAAGATTAATAAATTAAAAGCCAATAACGAAATTACCTCCCATAAATGTACATTAATACAATTGTGTCACAAAATGTCGACGGAAGTGATTTAATATCGGCCTCGGATATATTAATAATGATTTTTCATGTGTAACGTGAATTCTCTGAACATTAATTAAAATGAAAGACGCTACCAAATTTCAGAAATCAGCGTTCCAAGTCCAAGGCTAGGATTTTTCGATGGTCATTGCGAATGCGAATGTTGTATAAAAGGAAAATTTATTGACTTTTTTTATATAAGTTGTATAAATAATCTGAGGTCAGTCGTGGCGCAAAAGCACAAAGTGTGCCTGTAAATCGACTGGTTGTTCGGTTGTGGTTCGATCCCCACTCGAGGAGATGAAATATTTATTTACATTTATATTTTCATTTCTTCGCTCTGGTGTCGAGGGGAAAACGCGGCGTTGAGTTCCGCCATTCAACACGCAATACCTCCAGAAATTGGCGGAAAGTGGGGAACGGAGTGTCTTAACACTAGGTTCCCTCTGCCTACCCTGCGGTGTGCGGAATACAGCGTGAAGTTGAAAAAAAAATCTAACTGACTCAAATTTTTAAAACGTCAAAATTCTACATTTTCGCTAACTTTGCAAGTGACAGGAGCCATAGGATATTGATCCTCCGTTTCAAATATACTTCCCACCATGTCGATATATATTACTCCTTCTTCACTAGTTGTATATTATCTATATGTTATAGATCTCTATGTAATAGATAAATTTTGAGGAAATCTTTACAGTTTTTATGTCGTTGTCACCTTATTTAACTTGTTTTTGTTTTCAGCTTCACGCTGTATCCCGCATACAGCAGGATAGACAGAGGGAACCAAGTGTTAAGACTTGTTGATTGAAGCTTTTGAACTGAACCGTTTTAAGTTATCTTGATTTCTAAAAAACTGTTATTAAAAGAAATAAATTTTAAGTAAAATTATACTTTATTCATGTATTATTATATGGATACTAAAATTATTACGAGATCCATATGTATGAATTTATGGTTACACTACATATTAGCATCAAACAAACTCTTCAGTTCATAAAACTGCAGGGTTTATTAGGATTGACTTGAAAATTGTTTTTTCTTAGATAATCAATTTATCGAGGAATGCTAAAGACTATATACTACTACATACTCGTATATGGTACGCTGTTCTATGTATGTTTAATTTATCATATACAATGTTTTTAAGTAACGAGAAGTCTATATTTGATAACCGCGCCGGGGCGAAGCCACAAGTATAACATAAATAATTTTTTAACAAAACGAAAAACATATTTCATACAACGATCTAAAAAGTAAAAAATAATTTTACATAATGTAAAACGTAAAAAATGTTAAAAAAAGATTTTATAATTTTGAAGTGCGTGCCAAGGTAAACAAACAGGTTTATTAAATCGATATTGTAGAAGAAACAGAAAAAGGAACAAAAACAGGAAAGGAAAAAAAATCTTCAAAATCGGTTCAATCAGTCAAAAGTTCTAACAAACAAAAAAAATACAGTCAAATTGATAACCTTCTTTTCTTACAGAAGTCGGTTAAAAATTGTAAAAACTGTTAACGAATATGTGTATTAAAATATATGTGAGAAAATAGTTTAGTAATATGAAAAACACTAATAGAAAAATAGTTTATTTTATTTCAATATTTTTTCAAATTCAGAGGAATGGACGGATTTGAATGATCAAACTGTCTAATCTAAGCCTAAGTAAAAAAATATTTCGTAATGATTATAATATCGTATATTGTATTTATATTTTTATATGACAAAATCACTAATAAGAAATCAATATTTATTTCCTAAAACTGTTTATACAGTTCAGTACATCAATACTGAACTCTTGAATAATTTATACACGCTTTTAGGAAATACTTCCTTAAACAATTGAATGTATGCAGCGAAGGTATTATGAAAAACTAGATTTTATATTGTAAAGGAAACTTAAAAGTCCTCGTGGGCAGAACATCCGGCGCTACTTCCGCTTAGTTCACTTCCGTCGCTTTGTTTAAAAACCAATATGGCATTACTTGCCTAGTCCACGTACAAGTAATTGCAATGACCGTAACATTTTATATATTTTTCACTCTCAATCGCATTGCAAAATTAAATTAAAAAGAAGATTTTCATAAGCCAAATGCTTATAAAAATCTTTGTTTATATAAAGTTAAATATTTTTTATATACATGTATATGTACATGTAGTAGAGAAAATATCATAATTTTGTTACTTCTTATATTAAAATAAAGTTATCGAGTAAATGGAAATCTATAAAATCTTCAAAGATTTTTATATCAAAAGATTTTTTCAATTCGCACCAGTAGTTCCCGATATTAACGCGCTTAACCATACAAACACTTTTATATTACAACTAGAGGGCGCGCGCGGCTTCGCCCGCTTATTAGGAGTGAATTCTAAAAAAACCACGAAACACGTGTTCAATAAAATATTTTTAACAGTCTGAATTTAAATTTTTATAAAAATCGGTGGCGATTTAAAGATTTTTCCGTATAAACTTTGAACCCCTTATTTGAACCCTTAGGGGGTGAATTCTAAAAAACTATGAAACACGTGTTCAATGAAATGTTTTTAGGAGCCTGAATTTCAAATTTTATAAAAATCGGTGCCGATTTAAAAAAAATTCCATACAAACTTTCAACCCCAATTTCATCCCTTTAGGGTTAAAATTTTTTAAATTCCCTTCTTAGTGGATGTCCAGAATATGAAAGTAAACATCTGCCCAAATTTCACGTTTCTACCATCAGCGGTTACGGCTCTGCGTGCGTCTTACCTCAGTCAGTCAGCACAAGTCCTTTTATATATATATATACTAGAGGCCGCGCGCGGCTTCGCCCGCTTATTAGTAGTGAATTCTAAAGAAACCACGAAACACGTGTTCAATAAAATATTTTTAACAATCTGAATTTAAATTTTTATAAAAATCGGTGGCAATTTAAAGATTTTTCCATATAAACTTTCAACCCCTTATTTGAACTCTTAGGGGGTGAATTCTTAAAAACCATGAAACACGTGTTCAATAAAATATTTTTAAGAGTCTGAATTTCAAATTTTATAAAAATCGGCGCATATAATATTTTTTACCATACAAACTTTCAACCCCTATTTCATCCCTTTAGGGTTAAAATTTTTGAAATTCCCTTCTTAGTGGATGTCCAGAATATGAAAATAAACATCTGCCCAAGTTTCACGTTTCTACCATCAGCGGTTACGGCTCTGCGTGCGTCTTACCTCAGTCAGTCAGCACAAGTCCTTTTATATATATAGATATATGTCCAACATAAAGCTTCTATACAACAGGATGAATATCACTCGTGGAGCTCATCCACTGTCAAGGTCATAAAGAACAAACTTAAAGGCTCCAACTAGTACTTCCACTATTTATATTGCAACTTTATCATCTAAAGTTTAATCTCTCTTTCAAGTTAGAAGGCTTCCCTACTTTGACAACATTATCAGTTTTCCTTAAACAATTAACAAGTGTTTTCAAGGTTCCCTTTTTTAGTTATTTTGGTACTTAAATTTCACAAAGGGTGTAGCTGGATAAGCGTGGGAAAGTTGCACTAGCTCCTAATACATACTTTTTACTATAATTGTATTGCTTTTTACCCAAAATAGCGACAATTTAATGAAAACTAAATTTTTGGTCCTTGCGGTAAGGGAGTTACGGAGGTAACAAACTTGAACGTTAAAGTTAATTTTATTCGTAGCTATTGAAGATATCTTTATGAAATTTTAACTTAATGTCTATTTCTTAAGTTTATTATTAAATATATAGTTCATGCAAAAATTTTTGAAATTAGAAGTTTATTTTTTTATGGCGCTTTTATGTACTACTGCGTAAATTGACTGGAATCTGCGACTGGTCTTGGATTCGATACACACTTGACATACTAGTGTCAAAGCAAAGTGCGTCTTTGAGCCACCACTCAACACGCAATGCCACCAGAATTAGGCGGAGAGTAGAGAACGGAGTGTCTTAACACGATTCCCTCTGCCTACCCTGCTGTGTGCGGGATACAGCGTGAAGCTGATTTAAAAAAAGTGTGCTAAATTAATCCGACTCGCTCTTTTCAGATATATTTTTATTTCTTATTACAATTTTCTTGAATAATTTATGGTATATGTGTGAAGATTAAGTTCCCTCAGTTAACATCGAAATAGTGCCTTTTGACCTTTACGTCTCTTAAGGGCAAAACTAAGAGAACAAAGTACCTCCATATGTATGTATGTATGTATGTAACAAAGATGTTTTAGTCAGCAGAAGCTTACTTCTTACCTTAGAAAATACGTAACAAATATTTTATAGTACCTATGTATTATGTTGTTTGAGGCAAGTCTAGACTTTACAGTCACACTACAGGTTGTGGGTTCGATTCCCACTGGTGGAAATTAATATTTTAATTTTTTGCTGCGAAAGTGGAGAGCGAAGTGTCTTAACACTAGGCTCCTTCTGCCTACACTGCCACATGCGGATACAACGTGAAGCTGTAAAAAATATTTTGTATCATAATGAACATTTGAGTAATCGTCGGATCCAAAATCATTTAAATTTTTCAATTAATTTATTCGTTTGTTTTCTTTTTTTTGTAAGCTAGGCACATCATCTCGCATATAGCTAATAGCAGAGAGGCAGAAAAATCCTAGAGTTTGAGACATTCCGTTCTCCACTTTCCGTCAAAACGCCGTGTTACAGCTCTGATCATATATAATCAACTTGTAATGTGCGAAATATTCTAAAGTTTAAATACTCGTTACTTCTTCTTAATATATTTCTATGTACAAAAATTATTGATTTATATATTTTCTTTATACAATTTTATCAAAAATAAAAGCGAACTTAACGCTAAAAAGCAATTTTAACCGCCACAACTTACTTAAATTTTTAAAAGTAAAATTATAAAATTTTATTATTCCTATATATAAAAAAATATCATTTATTACCATTTAAATTAACATCTAGAAATAGAAATGGCGTATTATTGATGGTTCACACAGCCATTGGTGTCTTTGTAGGCAGTCGCCTTGACCCCACTACCTTCTTGACAGCACAATACCTACATATATATATATTTCATTTTGTTAGACTGTAAAACATTAGTAAATAGTTAATTTCTCATAATTATGATTAAAATTTATATATATCTTTCCTTAATTTGTATTGTTTTTCTAGAGGCCACGAGTTCCACAACAATATTATTTTTAAAATGTGAGAACTGGGCCGTCGTGGCCCAGGAGCACAAGGATGTCACTGTAACGCGACGGTTGTGGGTTCGATTCCCACTCGAGGAAATTAAATATTTATTTAAATTTATATTTCCATTTCTTCGCTCTGGTGACGAGGCAAAAGAGCGACGTTGAATTCCGCCACTCAACACGCAATGCCTCCTAAATTCGGCGGAAAGTGGGGAACGGAGTGTCTTAACACTAGGTTCCCTCTGCCTACCCTGCTGTGTGCGGGATAAAACGTGAAGCTGATATCTATTTAAGATTCTCAATATAATTGCGGCTAAAGCAATATAATAAAAAAAATATATAAAGTGCATTGAGTTCTTCTATTTTATTATCATATGAATTGCTTATAAAATTGCGGCCGTCGTGGCGTAGCGGCATAGTATATAGGCGTCTGACTGTAATCGAGATAGTTGTAGGTTCGATTCCCAATCGATCAATTCCTTTTGAGTTCTGCTACTCAACACGCAATGTCTTAAACATTACTTATCGTACATAACTAAAAGCCTAAGGTCCCTATAAAAAATACCAACCAATTATTGGAAAAATTGTATGAATGTAATCTTTTCATACAGCATAGTCACCCTGCCCTAATAAAGTGGTTCGACCTCAACCACCAAAACAAGGTTGATAGTACCAAGGTAGCGCCAACACGTTAATACTAGCCTAGATTTATTAACTACTTCAAGTGTTCGAGATTGCTATCCAACGGTAACAAGCACCAGCGGCCGCTATTTGTCTTATTGTACCTTTGAAAGCTGAAATTTATTGAACAAAACATTTTTTTATAGCGCAAGGCTATAATGGCTACTTATTTTATAGAATAAAAGTGTTTCTTTAAAGCGGAACAGAACCCATAACCATCACGTACAGTTAGTTAGATGCTTTTCAAGTCGCCTTCGTGGCGCAGGGGCGCAGAGCGTGCGACCGTAAGCGTGACGATTGTGAGTTTGATTCTCTCTCGAATAAATGCGAACAAATTTAACATTATAACAAATTTAACATTTTCATTATCTTTCTCATTGTTCTGGTAACAAGGCACACCTCACTCAGTCTAAAAAAATCTGTGGAAAGTGGGGAACGAAATGTCTTCGGGATAAACACAGAGCACCTGGGAACGGAGTGGTTCCCAGGTACCCTACAATTTGCAGGATAAAAACAACGTTTTTCATATTAAAACCTTAGGAGGCCCTTTATGATTACCTTTTTACTTACATAAATAAAAATAGCTAAACAGAATAACACAAAATCCTATATCTTTGTATGTATCACATGTTTTGCATGTGGAAAAAATAGTAAACAAAGTATTTAATTGTTTACTAGATCTTCCTCTAAAGAAAAAAGGAATATTCAGAAAAACATGATGGTTATGGTTGTGCTATAAAGTCTCGGTTATACTTTTTTTGTATTTATATATTGATATAACAATTTAAAATTATAAGAAATAAAACAAATAAAATAATAAGCATTATTAAATCAAATTCCAGAGAAGGGCATGTATTTGGGTTCTCCATGCGAGTTCACATGCAACTCGCGCCTGGTGCACGTGTACTGCGAGCCGCGGAGCAACTCCTGCCAGTGCGACCCCAAGCACCCCGTCGCGTTGGGCCTGGCCAAGGGGTGTGCGAAACGTGAGTCACTGTTGTAGTAGCTATGTTGTTTTTAGTAATAGTTCTAGGTTCATATCCGAGAATTCCAGGAGGATAACTGAGGTGAATTTGTCTGTAAACGCCCAGGGAACTCCCACTGTGAATTTAATTATTTTTATTTCATCTCTCTGGTATCAAGACAAAGTGCAACGTTGGGTTCCGCCATTCTCGAAAATTGGGTTAGAAAATGAGCAATGGAGTGTCTTAACACTGGTTTCCACCTGCCTACCATGCTGTATGCGTGACACATTACATATTGCTTATATTTATATTTCCAAAGGAGATCCAAACATTATTTAAGCATAGTATTCAATAACATAATAAAAATCAAATAATATAACAATATATCAAAGATATAATACTATATAGCTAAAAATGATTTCTAATTGTATTTCTGCTCAATTATTATTTTAAGGCAACCGTTTACTAAATCACAACCAACGTAACCTGTACGAGGGTAGTTAGTGTAGTTGACAGGTTGTCGCGTGTGCATGCACAAAATGTAAACTATTTGTGTAATAAGCAATACAATATAATATATAAGCCAGCAAACTTTGAATATTCTGCACGGGACATTCTCTATTAGTCCTAGGATTACTTGAGGCCGTCGCGGCGCAGGGTGACTGTTGCACGACGGTTGTGAGTACAATCCTCACTCGAGGAAATGAATTATTATTTATTAATTAATATTTTTATTTCTTCCTTCTGGCACCAAGGCAAAAGCCCGGCATTAAGCTACACCTCGCAATGCCTCGAAAATTTCAGTAGAAAGAGGGGAACAGACTCCCTTAACACTAGGTTCTCTTTGCCTAGCCAGCTATGTGCGGAATACAGCGTGAAGTTAAAAAACGTGGATATATTTAGTTAATTGATAAAATTTTAAAATGGTTATCTATGAGAGGGTCTTGAGACCGACGATGATTCCCATGAAGGAGAATGTTTGTATTTAATTTATTTTAATTTCCCCGCCCTGTTAGATGAACCGCAGCGTTAAGTTCCGGCACACAATACGCAACCTGTCGAAAATTGAACGAAAAGTAGAGCACGAAGTGCTTTAACACTAGGTACTCTGCTATGCGGGGAAAGGCTGCAGCTGTTGTGGGAGAGAATTGGATGGTCCATAAATACTGATACCACCTCTTCTCCAATGAATGAAATGTAGCTATACGTAAAAATAAAGTAACAATTTACTATAGACCAGTCATATATTAACAAAATCAAATCTTGGATTTCAGCAAAGAAATTGGGAGAGCAATGCTTCTACCAGCAAACGTGTCGCGCTTTCGACTTGCACGCATCATGTATGCAGGTCAACCACAACGCGTTCTGCCAATGCGACCCCGGGTACCACACCACGAGCCACTCGAGGCCCACACAACGAGTTTTCTGTACTGAAGGTACTGATAATGTTAAATTTTTAAACTATGTTTTATTATAATATAATACTATATATACATATTTAAGGCCATCCCGAGATTGTCCTGATATTAATCAAGTCAGGACGTCTGTCCGATATCTGTTCCCTGGACATACGAGTACTCGACTCCGGATCCTCGATCCACCACTGGTTATACCTCCATCCAGTCCATAAAAGTAGCGTCCCCCTCCTTTAACCCTCCTCCCTTTTTCCCATCCTCTCCTTCTATCCTTACCTATCCTTGTCCCTTTTCTATCTGTCCTTTTCCTCTCCCCTCGGTTTTTTTCCACAAAGAGATTTTGGAGTTCCAATGGCGGTCGCTCCATTTAAGAACCGCCATTCGCCGCTATAATGGAAAGACGTCAAATGAGACTGGGTACGGCTAGGACGTCGCCGCTAAACAACGCGCATGGACACCTGCGATACGTCGGCAAGGGCTACCGTGTCAAGTACGGGCACGGCTAAGGACGATGTTACCCAGACGGAAACTCCGCTTTGCAACGTGGAATATTGACTCTCTAACTGTACTCATGAAACGTCGGATTCAGTGTGCTTTCCTCCATGAAAGTCGCTGGAAGAGCAATAAGTCCCGAAACATCAGACAAGGTTACCGGCATATATGCACTGGTCACCTTCAGGTAAAAACGGTGTGGCAGTGGTAGATTCAGAATGGGTTTCTTGGAGTTGATTGCAGCGATCACTTGATGCGGGTAAGGGTGCTGATTGAGGGCGCAATCATAAACTTAATCAATGCTTACGCCTCAGGCGAGCTGTAGTGCGTAGGAACAGTATGAAGAGGTTCTACTTGCTATACCGTCTACTGAAGTCGTTTTAGTTGGGGGGACTTATACAATCACATCGGTAAGGCTACTGAGCCGTATTTTCACGGGGGTATTGGACACAGTCTTCGTAATACAGAGGGAGAAAATATTCAGAAAACATTTATTGTGTCTGATCTGGCCGGATACGGTTTTTCAAAAGAATCATAAGCCCCTTATCATGTATTCTTATACACACCACTCACTCTTAGTGGGTGGTGTGTATAATATGTACTACTACTATAATGAACATATACTTATCTATATGTTTATGTAAGTAGAATGATGTATAATGAGATGAGAATTCTTAACTTCTAATTGCTTACTTCAATTTACTCCTTTAGACCTGGTCCTGCTGACGGCCGACATGCCGACGCTGCTAGGCGTAGCGTCGGGTATCTTCGTACTCGGAGGACTGTTGTGCATGGTGCTGCATCTCTACACCAAGGCGCGGTACCACCCGGCGCATCTCGCGGACGCCAGGCTCACACCGCCGTGTTTGTACTCACTTAATGATACTGGTGCGATATTTTGCCTTTTCCCTTTTTTTACATATTGAATGAAGCGAGTGTGGTGTAGGGGCGTGTCAGGTTTTGAGTTCGATTCCTACTCGAGGAAATGAAATATTGAATATTTTTATTCCTTCGCTTTGGTGTCCAGGCAAAACGTGACATTATTAGATATATGCGAAACGGTCAATAGTGTCAGTCCTATCGCGTTTACAATCACACACTCGTATTTTATGATTATTACTGAAGGCAGGATACTAAAACTTGACGATTCAAATGTGCTTATGATGTATAAATGAAACAAAGAACACATTGGTCCAGGTGGCACGCTGAGCGCCACGCGCGCGTCGTCCCGCGCGTCGTCCCGCAGCGGCTGCACGAGCGGCACGCTGGAGGAGCGGCGCGAGCGGCGCGCGGCGTCCCGCGCAGGTGCGGCGCGCTCGGCGGCCATCTTGCTAATCTCGCGCCACCTGAGGGCCGTAAGGGACGGCGGCGCGCACCCGCCCAAGTGCGCCGCCAAAGGTGATCCGGATGTATGCGCCCCGCCGGATGTATGACCCTCTGCACGGTTGTGTGTATGCTAGACCTCCACTAGTACCTCCTAAACTGATTGCTAATGTCTAATTCGAAGTGGTTAAGTTAGTTGTTGTTCATATATATCTAAATATGCTAATAATATTTGGATATCACAAGTATTTTGAGCTTGTTGAAGTAATGTATCGATTGTTGTTTTCCGTATTTTATTAGTCGCGATTTGTAAAAAATTTGATTAAATAATATATTTATTTTTTCTAAATTATAAACTATGTATTTGTACTGTAATTATTGTGAACTGATTATATTTTGTTGAACGTGAAAGGTGTTCGTGGAGAGTCACTGTGGGGTCGCATGTTCCACGTCGCTCGTGTCCGTTAGATGTCAGGTTTTGGTGTTAGCGGCCACCGAGCGACGGTCCTCGACTGCACTATCTCTTATCAATTCAAAGAAAATGCTTTTTTATAATTTTATTCTTTGCTTTCAGATCAAAGATAAATAAATTAGAGGAAATAATAAATATTTCTTAAATCGATAAAAAGTTTTAGAAAAAGAATTTTGAAGATTTATTGTTAGTTAATTGATAAGAGTTCTAGTTAAATTTAATTCATATTTGAGCTATTTGAGCTAAATGATATTTATGAAGCATAAATACATACGTAGATTGGTATGCCAGTTACAACGTATATATATGTATAGACCATCTACTGTGATACTTAACTTACAATTACATATAAATAGGTAATCACAATGACAAAAATAGTATCAACAAAAAAATGTACAAAAAAATATGTTTTTTTTTGAGTTCTTAAAAGCCAAAAAAAACTTTATATGTCTTTATGTGTATTATATTGTATGTAACTGAAAATATTCTTCGTTGAAGGACTTTTTGATTACAGACAATTTAAAATTTTTCATTAAATTTATCGGAGAGTTTCTACAGGGTGGAAGTGTAAGCGCTCCTTTTACGGGAACAACATATAGAGTAAAATATTTAAACCCATATCTAAAAAAAATTAGCAAGATACCTCAACAGTTACGACGTATGATTTTTTTTTCATTTCACGATGTTTATCCATACCTGTATTTCGTGTGACACAGTTACGCATAGATACGAATAACGTAAACACATACTACTACGAAAATACTAAAGGTTAATCAACTTTGAACTTTGCCGCCAATACCTACGACTCGTTTTCGGAATGAGGCGTGTGCGGCGGTATTCCTTTGACAGGTTTATGTATGCGTATTTGCGTGCGTCGTTTTTGATAAATGGTATTCCAACAATAATTTTATTATTTATTTTGTTTGAAAAAAAAAACATTTTGGAAAAAAAAAATGTATTAGGCTTTTATAGAGAACTTAAACTGTGGTTTCATTGAAAAGTGGTGCTGACACTTCCACCCTGTATACATACGTCGATACCATTGTCTTAGGACAAAACTTGTATATTTTTTTATGTTGGCTTCCCGTTGAATTCTGGACGAAATCACATAACAGTTCTTTTAAAATCCAAATTGATTTGTGTCGATGTCGATGATGCTATTTAATGCTGTAACGTTTACTAAATGACAAATGACAAATTGCGTGTAATTTTAATTACAGTTATATGTATGTATTTGTAAGTGTAGCTTAAAAATAGACGGTCTATACTTACTATAAACATTTCCGAATGTGTCTCTTGATTAAGTAATCTACAGTATATTTCATGCAAGTCTATAAAAAATTGAATGTGTTACTATTACTTTTAGGTATGTTATAGTACGTTATCACATTTTCACGTAGTGACAAGAAGTACAGGTTAGTGTTTGAATTGATTAGTGGTGTGCAAGTCGAGACGCATTACGCTCTTCGTGTGGCGCGAGCAAGATGGCCGTGGTCCTTGTTTCTTTCTTGTGTCTATCTGCTTTGTAATGTCGACGAAACTGAAGGTGGCGTAAGCCTTTACATTATACCACTGCCTCATTGTTTAATAACTACTAATATAACACTACATCTTATATTAAATCACGATAGCACTTCAGAACTTTCATTCAATCACATTGTCTATTGCCGAAAGATTATTAAATACACATATCCAAAATTTTATCAAAAATTTATTTATTTATAAATTGAAATGATGTATTCAGAAGTAACTTTTCGTGCCGCGACTTTTTTTAAAAGCTTAAAGCTTGCGAGAGCTTTCTTTTTTCGCTAGGCATTTTTCGATTGGTGTTCAAAATGACAGTTAAGGTTAGCCAAAGCTTCAGTTTCACCAAGCTTCGCTTCCGCTTTCCGTCTTCACATGAGTGTTGCATGGGAAATGCTTCCTAAGCACGTGGTAAAACACTGTTACAGTTTGACCTGAATGTTATGAAAAAAATCGCCATTTCGTATTATTAAGAAAATATCTTTAAAAAATTTGATATTTTTTTTGATTATTTAGACTTGATATAAATTGTTCATGTTTATAATAATCAGCTGCATAAGTAATCGTTTTTTTTAGTTTATCACGTTTATTATTCTAAAAAAAACACATTGCATATTTTTATATAAGTACGTATTTCATTTTGTAAAACAACATTTTACCACAAAATATCTGCCTTCCATGTTTGTCGCTTGTAAGTATCGCTATATGTTTATTATATTATTGTATTGTACATTTCAAGCCTTAAAGTATCCTCTTATTGAACTACAACATAAAATCGATTTAAGTTCCAGCAATACCATCCATTTAAGTTCTGCACACGCAAGATAAATTAACAGGAATTGACGACCAAAATGATGCAAAATTTCAATTTAGGTTCAAGACGTCCAAGTCTAAGCTCGGTGCAAAGTAGCTCGTCGTCGATCAGGAGTTATAGCGCGAAGCGGTGGGAGAGGGAGAGGGAACAAAAGGAAAGGAGGCAGATGAGTATGCGACTCGCTCAATTACACGATAAGATGGCAGCGGGAAGAGAGATGCCCAAACACGCGCCTACGCCGTCTCCACGCTCCCCGAATAACTCCACCGATGGGCTACTGCCAGCTGTATGTGAAATAAGAGAAGTAAGTGTTATAACTATTTAGAAATTGAGTTATGAAACTGTTGTTTGGAAAATATAAACACTAATTGTTATCTTATGAAAATATTTTTTTAACAAAGAAAATCTTTTATCTTCTTTATATTTTCCCAAAGTGGTATTTGCACCCACAACTATAGCAATTTCACATTCCAATTGCCATGATAATATTTAACGCCATAAAATATAATTTAGAGAACTTATATCTATAACTTACAAAATATTTTAAAAAATATATTTCAATAACTTATTAAATAACGTCATTAAACAACTACCACCAAATTTTCAACATGTATACTTGTTTAAAACACATTCCAGTTGGTCAACACCTCTGACCAGCAGCTGCAAGGCGTGGACGGGCCTTGTTCCAGCTCGTCACTTTACTGACAGCAGAGATCGACGACCATCAGGTCGATCGACTCCCTCTCGTCCGACGGAGCGCCCGCCGTCGCCTGGATGTAGGAATAGGAGTTTTAGGACTTATAGGACTCATATACGCGTAAAGAGAACGAAGACTTGAAACGTGCGATGTTAAGGCAATAACAGGACAAACATATGCGTAACTATGATAGCCGATGAACGATTTATTGTCAGGATTCAGAAATGCCTTGTAATGTTACTGAGCAGTTCAAGGCATACAGTTACTGTTAGAGTGTACAGTCACTATGTGCTTTGAGTTCGTAAATATAAATGTAACTGGATAGGTGTCTAATACTAGGTTTAAATGAGATTTTTGTTATTCTTCAATGTGCACAAAACAAACTTAAATATTCCGAAAATATCACCCAAAATGCTGGTTTTACCTTTGATTTACATTCAAATGCATGATGTTGTTCTGAAGGTACATACAGATTTCAAATACAAGATATGTTTTGTTCGTAAAATTTCTTGAAGATGGAATTGAATTTTGACGCACTTTTAAAACCTACCCGACAAAGTGAAATTATATCATTATGATGTAAAAATGATGAAAAGACTCGCGTGCCCAACATCTGGATTCAGTTTAGAATTCTAGTTACGCTTATGACCAGCACAGACCTATTCTGTCATCAAACCCCGAAACGTCATATCGAAATATAGAATTTACTATACATTTTGATTTAATTTTTGGTGAGATTTTAGAACACATTGTAATAGATTAAGATTTCTGGATGTCCGTCATAGGCAATAGACAGGTTTTAAGTATAGATAGATCAAATAAAGGCGCCACTTGTTGTAGAGTTAAATGAAATCAATAATTATTAAATGGGTATTTGACGAATAAAAATATATTTTAAAAATTATAATACCTACCCTAATACCTAAGCGTTAAATTGTTGGGACATTATATCGCGAATGTGATATGATAATTAATTATTATATAGCGTTATATTTAAAATGAAATGGATAAGCATAAAATTATTATTTTATATACATTTGTGAATTTGTTTTATTTTTTAAATTTATTAGACGGTTAGTCAAATACCCCATTACATGTGATACAGACGATGACCATGTAAATATTTGAAAAATATTAACAGCTGATAAAATTAGATAAGTAAGTGGACATAATAGAAACGAAGTGCTTAAAGCTTCTAGAGAGAAGCTTTGCCGATAGTGTTAGCTCGAATACTGTATTGAGTAAATGGTAAGATCAACATTTGTTAAACGACGTTATATTAGTCTTAGATACATTATATTTGTTTGTGTGTTAACTTACAACGGTTTAGGTTTAGTCGGTTTTTTAATGGGATTCATTGATGACGAGTTGGATTATGAATGTGTGAGAAATGTGTAAGTATATTGTCATATTTTGTATATTACCGACTAATCTTAAATCAAAATCATGGATATAGTTAGAGAGATTGAATTCAATGTAATGCAAGCTTAGCTGATGATCATGGTAAAGGGAATGTTTTTTTTTCTGGTGAAGAAAACATACAATATAAGAACACTTTGAATAGAAGTCACACCAGTTGGCTTAGTTTCATCACCTTCATTTACAAGGGAAAGAGCGTGTTCAAGATTACGGTAGTTATGGGTTCAGCCAGGACTGGGCACCATGAACACCATTTTTGTCATTGGAACTTTCATGGAAGCATACAGGGAAAAAAGTAGAGCTCTGCACGTGGCCTTTTTAGATCTGCGGATAGCCTTTCACTGTGTCTCGTCAGAGTATCTGATTGGCATTGCTATCTAAAGTGATTCCTGAGGCTTATATTGAGATTATTAGAGACATGTGCCATGACTCCGCTTCTATGATTAGAACTGCTGTTGGTCACTAAGCCCTTCCACAAGAGGCGTTCACAAGGGCTCAGCTCTTAGTCCGTTCATATTCAATGTAGTGGTAGATACTGTCTCCACTCACATTGAAGACCAGCTTCCATAGTTCTGACTCTGTCAAAAGCCGGGACTAATGCCAGAACAAAGAAGGAGATGCATAGCTATCCGTGTAATAGAAGTGACATTATCATTTTTTTTTATTTAAAATGTCAAATGTCACTGAATTCGTGTATTCCCATACGACATAATATTGGCAATTTGATAAGTGCTCAGCTGGCACTTTCGGAACGCAATAATATAATAACAGAACTGAACAGATTCCCTGATCTGGTTAAACAAAATCCAACATCAACTTCCATCGAGTTTATTCAAAATGTCGAGTTTTTTGCAGAAGATTAAAAGTTCTTCTTTTCTCTCTCATACCACTTTTGATTTATATAAAAAAAAGATAAAAAAATACCAATTTTCAATTATGAAAGTGGAATTGTTCAGCTAAGCTTGAGACCAAGGAGTTACTACTTAGCTAACTATAATTATGATACGGTATAAAACTTTATACGATTTAATTTATAAAATGGTAGCGTATGGTTGGCTTTTGTACAGTTTTCGTTATAAATTATATATTATTTAGCTGTTACGTGAGCCAAAGTGTTACTTTCAAAAATATGAAACCAAATAAATGTTATTTGTACATGAAATATTTTTTTATTACCCTTCTTTTTTTATTTTAACTTTAGTTTTGAAAAAAAAAACCTAGTGGGTTGGTAACATTCTAAATGGTTATGCAAATATAATAATTGTTTTGATATTATTAGATATATACGAGTACAATATTGGTGACTTTTATATCTACATATAAACGTCACCAATATTGTACATTAAAAAAATATCTGAATATCTCTATATATAATAAAAGGACTTGTGCTGACTGACTGAGGTAAGACGCACGCAGAGCCGTAACCGCTGTGCGTAGAAACGTGAAATTTGGGCAGATGTTTATTTTCATATTCTGGACATCCACTAAGAAAGGAATTTGAAAAATTTTTACCCTAAAGGAACGAAATAGGGGTTGAAAGTTTGTATGGAAAAATGTTTAATCTGTACCGATTTTTATAAAATTTGAAATTCAGACTCTTAAAAATATTTCATTGAATACGTGTTTCATGGTTTTTAAGAATTCACCCCCTAAGGGTTCAAATAAGGGGTTGAAAGTTTATATGGAAAAATCTTTAAATTGTTACCGATTTTTAAAAAAAAATTAAATTCAGACTGTTAAAAATATTTTATTTTAGAATTCACTCCTAATAAGCGAGCGAAGCCGCGCGCGCCCTCTAGTCTCGATCTCTACATCTCTACCTCTATATATAATAAAAGGATAGAAAAGTCAATTCTGTACATGAAAGATATAAAAAAATAAAAATTAGGTCGGTTTATATGTCGATTATAGAACCTAAAAAACCACTAAACAGAATTCTTGTCTGTCTGTCTGTCTGTCTGTTTGTTTGTTCGTCAATCACGCAAAAACTACTGGAAAGAAATTGATGATTTTTTGCATGGTATTAGCGTAGGTTCCCAAGGTACATTTTTTTTTGGGTTTCATTCCAAATTTCATTATAGTTTTATTTTAAAAAAATAAAAACTGAAAAATGTAAATTACTTAAAATACCGAGAACTACTGTATGAAATTAATTTATTTTTAGCATGGTAATAGTTCAAAACCTAATGCAACTTATAGAATAGTTTTTATCATAGAGTACAAAGAAATTTTACCAGAAAAAATAACATAATTATATTTTTTTAAAAAAAAAACGACTTCTTCAATTTCAATCGGATTTCATACTCTGAACTTAACCAAACTTTCACCAAACTACCCTTTATGTGTACCCTTTCTAATAAAAAAAGTTGAGATGATATTGAGATATTAGTCCATTTGTCGTGCATATACATAATATAAATTTGAGATTTATATGATTTTTTCATAGATACCATTGTCGGAAATGAACTAAATTAAAATAGGACTACACAGGACGCACTAGCTTCCAAATAAAAAAAGAATCATCAAAATCGGTTCACACAGTCAAAAGTTCTGAGGTAACAAGCATAAAAAATACAGTCGAATTGATGACCTCCTCTTTTAAGAAGTCGGTTAATAGAAATTTGACATAATTAAATTACGATTATTGTATTTAACCACAATTTAAAAGAAGAAAGTAAATTGAGGTCGTTCGTGGCACAGGGGCACAAAGCATAAACTGGTTGTGGGTTCTATTCCCACTTGAGGAAATTAAATATTTATTTAAATGTATATTTCCATTTCATCGCTCTGGTGTCGAGGCAAAGTGCGGCGTTGAGTTTCACTACTCAGCACGCAATGCTTACAGAATTCTGCGGAAAGTAGGAAACAGGAAGTAGTGTCTTAACACTAGGTTCCCTCCGCCTACCCTGCTGCGTGCGGGATACAGCGTGAAGCTGAAAAAAGCTAGCTTAATAGTAGTTTAGTCTACAATAATTATTGTTTTAATCGTTAACGTTGCTGACATTAACAAAAATAATAAATAATAATAGTAGGTATATTTTTCGGGACTAGCTCAAATGGTATCTGCAATAAAAAGTACAGTAATACCCCGACTTACGCTACCCGTTTTACGCGAACTCGAAACGCGGTTTTTCATTTTGATAGCCGCGCATCGGCTCTCTCGCTCTGTCCACTCAGTGTTCAGTTTGCGACAGGTTTAAACATGTTCCGCGTGAAATTGTTTTACGTGCGCAGTGCGTTTTACTTATCATCTTTAATTATGTCGTCTAACGCCCAATATTAATAATCTATCTCCTACGTCAATCTTCGATTGTTCCATAGGTCTATCCAATCTAGAGATTGGATAGGAATTGCTTAATTTCTTTAGATATGGGTTTAAAATATTTTACCCTATATGCTGTTTCCGTAAATGGAGCGCTGACGCTTCTCTTCTCTTCTTTGTTAAAGGCCGTCGCTGCACAGGGGCACAAAGTTGTGACTGTAACGCGACTGTTGTGGTCCGATCCCCACTTGGAGGATTGAATTATAATTTAATAACATTTTCATTTTGTTTATTAATATTTTCATTTCGCACATCAGTCACACATTATACGCAATATCTTAACACTAAGTTCCCTGTGCCTATCCTGCTAAGGGCGGGATAAAGCGTGGATCTGGTTTTAACTTTCTCATAAAAAATCTTCATTGCGCTGCAAACATACATAGTAGGTATATCAAAACACGAACATAATTCAGTGTGTTAAGTAAATAATTCTGTGGTATAAGCGGGCGAAGCCGCGAGCGGGTCGCTAGTAAATAAAAAAGCTGCCAAACTGATATAAATCACAAACCTTACATTAATTGGATAAAATAACCTACATTTTGATATTGATTTTTAGTTGTTTGTGTTTTGGTTTTTCTGTAAATATATTGGTTGGTTACTTAAGTATGGTTATTTATATATTAACCACCCACGCACCGCTCTATTTTCGGAACATTAATGTTGAATGGCGGAACTCAACGTAGCGCTGTCTTGTCAAGAACGAGGAAATAAAAATAATTTACACTGCACTGTGTGGGAATCGAATCCACAACCGAATTGGCTGAAACTTTAGTCTTCAATATTAAGTTAATTTTCATTAAAACACTAATGTTATTAGTTAATAAATAAATAAATAATTGAGTGGTCGACGCGGGCGAAGCCACGAGCGGGTCGCTAGTATCTAAATAATAATACCAAATTTTTTACATACTTTTTTACTCAATGTCTAACTATTTAAGAGGCAAGTGGGAGCAGCGAACGTCATCATAATACCATGGTATTTATATATATATCAACGTCGGATTTGAAGCAACAGCCGGAACAGGATTGGAAGTCTTTTTCTCTGGCCTGCGTCACGGTCGTCTTAAAATATTCGGACAGTTTTAATATACAACACACGTTCTTGCTATTTATAGATTTTTACATCTACACAGAAATAAACGCATAGCTAAATTCTGAATGTTGGAATCAGAAAAAAATTTAAGATTATTTGACGTCGTTTGATGATTGTTGGGCTAGTAGTACCAGTAAACAGTACTTTTTATATTTTTTTAAACATTTTTAAAGTGTTATTCCACACTAAGGAAAGAGAAATACTTATATAGTACTTTTCATATTTTCGTATTCTGCTCTGAGTAAAAGTAAATAAAATATTTAAAACTTCTCCTTTAGTTGCCTTTAGTTTTGATTGATAGTGTGTTGGGATGGGCGTGTTGTATAACGCCTAACACGTATACACGTACTTTTGAAATTTTACACGTAACTTTTGAAATTTAATGCAGATTTGTATAAAAAATCCAGTCCAGAGGCCGTCTGGTTGTGGGCTCGATTCCCACTAGAGTTGAGTTATGCCAGTCAGCCTCCAGAATTCAGCAGAAAGTGGGGAACGGAGTCTTAACTTAGTGTTAAGACTTCCCTCTGCCTGGTGCTGTTGCGTGAAGCTCATTTATTGATATAAAAATCCCAGTCTCAAATTAATCAAGAAAAATTGATGGTTTTATCAATGGCCTCCGACAAACTCTGCCTTAAGAGGTTTTTGCAGAATTAGCACCACATTTTTAAATTGTCCCATAACGTCAACACGTTGAAAGGTAATTTCGAGGATTTTTTGACAAACGGCACAAGCTTACTACAGAGAGCTAGAAAAATATAATCAATCAACAATATATCATTTTTTAAAAATTTGTCGTTTATTACATGTGTCATTCTCATAATAATGTGTTTTAATTTACTGTAAAAATAAACGTAAATTCTAATAAATTTTCTTTGGATTGTGCATATTTTGCATTTTTAGTGCATATTTTTATGCGTTTTTCATCACATTTACCAGATCTTTTATTTAGCTGCTTGTTTTGAATCTTTAATTTTTATATATGAATAGCAAAGGATTATCACGTTCAATAAATTTTATTGTGGACGCATGTCTTAATAGTTTAGCTGGACCTCTACAGTTCTGCATCCCCCTAAATGTAGCCTAGATCCCCCAGCGATTTACAACAGCAAGACAAGACAAGACAAAATTTTAAAAATCGTAAAGATACTTAGTGAACTTTAAGCTTATTCTTTAAATTAGAATATGTAGGTACATATAACTGATGTATTGATTATTCTTCTACTGGTAATTTAGCTTATTCTTTTTTCAAAAGCAAACATGGTGAATAAATGAAACAGAGTATAGTTAGAATTGTTTTATTTGCAATTCAGAATTAGAGAACCGTAGATTTCGTGTTAAACGTGGAATGTTTGGTTCAGGTGGATGTTCGTTTAGTCGACCTCCTCAATGGTGGGTCCGGCACCGCCAGCTCCGGGCGCCGCACCTCCCGCGCCGGGTGCGCCACCAGGGAAACCGGGCATGCCGCCGGGCATTCCTCCTGGTGCGCCGCCCGCGCCCTGGTACATTTTGGTGATGATTGGGTTGCACACGCCCTCGAGCTCCTTCTGCTTGTGCTCGTACTCCTCCTTGTCGGCCAGCTGATTAGAATCCAGCCACTTGATAGTGTCGTTGCACTTGTCCAGGATGGTCTGCTTATCCGCGTCCGAGATCTTCTCCTTGAGCTTCTCGTCCTCCATGGTGGATTTCATGTTGAAGCAGTACGACTCAAGTGCGTTCTTGGCCTGGATGGTCTCCTTCTGTTTCTCGTCCTCGTTGCGGTACTTCTCAGCCTCGTTGACCATGCGCTCGATCTCCTCTTTGGAGAGACGGCCTTTGTCGTTGGTGATGGTGATCTTATTCTCCTTGTTGGTGGACTTCTCGACGGCGGACACGTTTAAGATACCGTTCGCGTCGATGTCAAACGTCACCTCAATTTGCGGTACGCCGCGAGGCGCGGGCGGGATGCCTGTCAGCTCGAACTTGCCCAATAGGTTGTTGTCCTTGGTCATGGCACGCTCGCCCTCGTACACCTGGATGAGCACGCCGGGTTGGTTGTCAGAGTACGTGGTGAACGTCTGCGTCTGTTTCGTAGGGATGGTGGTGTTGCGCTTGATGAGCGTCGTCATCACGCCTCCGGCGGTCTCAATACCAAGCGACAGTGGGGTCACGTCGAGCAGTAGCAAGTCCTGTACCTCCTCAGA
>JAATLQ010035668.1:0-31106 GCA_013421005.1 Heliconius erato x Heliconius himera
GTAAGTACGCTCCTCACCCACATCCACGTCTTCGACGCCCTCGAAGCGTGCTTCTGGACCCCGACGATCCCATCACTGCTGCCAACGCCCAATACATTGGGAGGATCCACTCCTCAGTCCCACGTCCCACTCTCCGCCGCCGTAAGAGGCGGCGAGGCCAGTCATATCTAACGGCACGCCCGCGCCTCGGCGCGGCGGGGCCCAATGGACGAAACCCCCCATGATTAGCGTACGCGGGGCATTCCCCCGCGATCGCCATCACATCACGAGCGTCCATCAAAGCTCGTAATTCTAATCTTCAGGGGCGAGCTACACTCGCCCCTCCCAGCCCGGTGACGCTGTCAAGACCATTCCAGGTCAACAGCATTAAGTCCAGTCGAAAAAAAAAAATGCCCGGGCCCGTGCCGAATACATATTTTTGTTCATTTTTATATGTATTTATTCAGGCTATTAGTTATACTTTGAGCACATTAGGTATATGTTATTGTCCTCAAAGTGTAACTAACATATTTATTGATATTTTTTTATAATATATATTAGTAGGGACATACTTTGAGCATATTTTTATTTGAGCTTTCGATATGAGTAGGGATATATTTTGAACACAATACGCCTTGGTCGTCTTATCCAGAAAGCGCCAAGTCTCTGCATACCTCTCGCTCCTCGTCCACGTCATCATCCTCTTCATACATGCCCTTTGGAAGGCTTTATGCTTTTTTATATAAACTTCCACAGAATATTCTCAAGGTCAAACGAAGACAAAAGACCGAAGCTAAAAAAAAATAGTAGTAATAGATGCAGGGAGACCTGTGCCTCTTACTACTTATTTTCTCATTTCTTCGTCACTCGTTCTCTCGACGCGCCCACAACAGCTGATCATGTTCTTTTTATTCTCACTGTGATATCCTCGAATCGTATCTGCGGTTCTATGTATCGCTTCATTACGGATTCGGCCAGCTAAGTCTACATTTCCTACATATCCTATGAAGAGAGTACACCTCCAAAGCATTTCATTTTCTTTAATTTTTTTATTTTCCTACAATGCTCACGTTTCACTCTATGCTGACGTTTCGCCGTTTCACCAATGCAGCTAAGGAATCGTTAATTATGTTACCGACAGCAATACGTCCACATCTATTTAGTAGGTTCCGTCTCTACTAAAATATACTTCTTAAATATACAAAAAAAATACATTATAGTCTTTTTACAATTAAATTTAAATATTGCTTGATTTTGCTTATATTTCTTAACATTTACAATTTTTTCTCAGGGAAGAATTAAATAGTCCAGAGCAGTTAGAAATGGAACGACGACGTCGCAAGCGACGGCGCCATGCTCACACACACGCACACAAGCCTAGAAAACACCGTACTTTATTGGTTTCGGCTATCGATGAACAAGCTAAAGTTATACACGTGAGTTTTAACTAAAAAAAATAAAAACAGCAACAGCATCTGTTTGTTTTGTGAGGGAAAACAATATAAGGTTAAGTTACAGATAAGTAGTGAATATATATAGATTTAATTATTATTTAATTACCAGAAGTAACCTACCGTAGAAACCGTTGGGTTATGGCCTAAGATCCCATTGCTTAAATCTGTAGGGATCAGTTATTCTAATGAAACTTATATTTAAGAATGATACATGAGAGTAGAATAGATTACACAAGGGTTGCCTAAAATAATCCTGCCGCAATCACCTTTAATTAATATTTTTCTTAACTCGTTTTTGGAATAAATTGCACTCATATGTTTTTTATGTGAATTGCACATAATTTAAAGGAAAATCGTATAAGGAATTGGAAAAACAATGGCAGTCAGCTCTCAATCTGCCGCAAGCCCAAGGTTGCCTGGTTTAAACAGGTTACTTAATGTTAATATTTGCACTCTTGTGTTTTTTAATGGATTATATATCAAATTAATGCTTATTTTTTTCTCATCACTAAAATACATGGTTGTCTGGAAAATAACTGCCGCAAACAAAGGTTGCCATCATTTGAAATATTTTATTCCGATTCCGTTTGACTGAGAATAGACTATGGAATGCGCGCTTTGCCTTATGTTTTAAAGTTAAATATTATGTAATAGAAGGTCAATCTAAAAATTAGTGTTTATTCTAGCTGTTCACATGTTAAATGATGATTTTAATCATATTAAGTACATACAAAAAACTATTTAAACATGAAATCATCCTTATTTTTCAAGTGAAATAATGAATCCATAATATTAAGTTTTTGCTTGCATAGTACTAATACTCATTTAAATTATCATTTTAAAACGACTAAATTATCTAATTAAATAAATGTTTACAAATTTCGATCTATTATAAGGTATTAATTACATCATGTTTCCATAAGATAATGAAGGGTGATAAATTAAGAAAATATGGAAAATTACATTTCAATAAACTCTCTCTCTCTTCGTCCTCTGCTCATGTTCCATATGCGATTCACATAAAAAACATATGAGTGTAATTTTCTCCAAAAATAAATTACGAAAAACCTTAATTATAGGTTTTTTGAAATTGCGGCAGGATTCTTTTAGGCAATCTAACAAAATGTATTCTACTATCATGTATCATTCTTAAATATAAGTTTCATTAGAATTACTGATCCCTACAGATTTAAGCAATGGGATCTCGACCTATTACACAGACACAATTTACCTGATGTAATTAATATAGTCTAACTATAGGCATATAGAGTAGGGTTAGAATTTACATCGAGAGAACTATCCAACAACAATTATTCAATTCGAACTATTACTTTCTATAATCAGCACGTTCAACTAAACAATTTTTTTAGAATACTAAAGTATTTGTTATCCTAATATGATAGTCGAAAAGAGTTAGCTTAAGTAAAATAATTAAGTTAGTTAAGTTAGCTTAAATAAAAAAATTGTGAGTGACGTGATTCTTGTATTGTAATGTTAAGTTTATTAAAGTATTTTTTATGATAAGAGTAAATAGCATGATAAATGTCTCAATATATTGAAGACATCTTTTGTAGAAAATAGCTTAATGTTTTTTTTAATTTGTAACTATTTACAAATGAGTAAGTAGGTGCTTGTTTAAATGCTCGTAAAGTATGTACAGACATGAGAATACTGAGTCTATACTTATAATAAAATTAAATAAATATAATAAAATTGTAACGGATCGGTGTCCGTACATGGAAGATATATAAAAAAAAGTTATTGGGGACCTTCGTTAACGTAGTAGAACCCAAAACAATGATTTTTAAAATTTTTGTCTGTTTGTCTTTGCGTTTGTTATCGTTAATCTCAGAATCTTAACCGATTTATATGCGGTTTTCACTATTGGATTTTGGGAAGGTTTGGCGTGAACATAAAGGGTTTGTTTTATTATTTGTTGGGTCGTAAATAAAAAGTTATATCAATTTAAAGTACTTAGTTCGGCAAATTTGCTAATTGCTATTACAGTAATTTACGAAAAAGTGCGCTTGCCGTGCTCGCGTAGTAACCTTCTACTTAAATACCTATAGCTAAATAAACCGTACAGTAATTTATAGATTAACAAAATTAAGAACAAATTCACAAACGACTTTCATTACGTAATGAAGCCGTCGTGGCGCAGTGGCACGAGCGTGTGACTTTAAGCACGACAGCTGCGGGTTCAGTTGTTATTCGAGAAAATTAATTATAATGTACTAGTGGACGCGCGCAGCTTCGCCCGCTTATTTACACCCTTAGGGGTGAATTCTAAAAAACCACGAAACACGTTTTCAATAAAATATTTTTAACATTCTGAATTTAAATTTTTATAAAAATCGGTGGCGATTTAAAGATTTTTCTATATAAACTTTCAACCCCTTATTTGAACCCTTAAGGGGCGAATTCTAAAAAACCATGAAACACGTGTTCAATGAAATGTTTTTAACAGTCTGAATTTCAAATTTTATAAAATCGGTGTCGATTTAAAAAAAATCCATACAAACTTTCAACCCCTATTTCATCCTTTTAGGGTTACATTTTTTCAAAATCCTAGTGGATGTCCAGATTATAAAAATAAACATCTGTCCAAATTTCACGTTTCTAGGCTCAGCGGTTACGGCTGTGCGTGCGTCTTACCTCAGTCAGTCAGGTACATGTCCTTTTATATATATAGATTACTAGAGGGCGCGCGCGGCTTCGCCCGCTTATTAGGAGTGAATTCTAAAAAAAACCACGAAACACGTGTTCAATAAAATATTTTTAACAGTCTGAATTTAATTTTTTTTAAAAATCGGTGGCAATTTAAAGATTTTTCCATATAAACTTTCAACCCCTTATTTGAACCCTTAGGGGTGAATTCTTAAAAACCATGAAACACGTGTTCAATGAAACATTTTTAAGAGTCTGAATTTCAAATTTTATAAAAATCGATACAGATTAAAAAAAAATCCATACAAACTTTCAACCCCTATTTCATCCCTTTAGGGTTAAAATTTTTCAAATTCCCTTCTTAGTGGATGTCCAGAATATAAAAATAAACATCTGCCCAAATTTCACGTTTTTACCATCAGTGGTTACGGCTCTGCGTGCGTCTTACCTCAGTCAGTCAGCACAAGTTCTTTTATATATATAGATATATATAGATTAATATTTTGAGGCCAGTCGTTTTTTTGCTTCATTTTGTATGAAATTCACCGTGTAATCAAAATCTATAGTGTACGTCCCGTAGACCTATAGTTATGAAATTTAGAACGAAGATCTTATAATACAAATAATAGAAAAAATGCGAAAAGTAAAAAAAAAATGTTATTTATTAGCTCATTTCATACCAAATAAGTGTATATTTAAGTTTGTTAACTTTATTCGCCGCATCATCAAAACCTATTAAGTATTTCCCAATCACAATTCCAAAATTGATACAGAACTCTTAGTGGGCGAGACCAACTCGGGTTTAGTCAGTTTTTTCTTAAATACACTTAAATAAACATTCGTATATTTCAAGCGGGCGTAGCCGCACAGTGGCCGCTAGTATATAATATGCCTGAATTTTTAAATGAGGCGCTACTGCTTGTTGAAACGTGCATGCTAGCGACATCTATTATATTGAACTAAGAATTTTATACCGCCATCTCTTGGAGGGTTGTAAATATGTTTACAAGTTAAGTTTCCTGAAAAGTCCGTGGTGTGTCTCTATTTCAATTTCATGTTTTTGTTTGTAAAACCTTTTGTTATTACTTGCTGAAGTGACTATTTTTGTT
Source organism: Heliconius erato x Heliconius himera (assembly GCA_013421005.1). Taxonomy (NCBI): domain Eukaryota; kingdom Metazoa; phylum Arthropoda; class Insecta; order Lepidoptera; family Nymphalidae; genus Heliconius; species Heliconius erato x Heliconius himera. Next base: position 5,210 of record JAATLQ010035668.1, read on the forward strand.
AATTTATATAGTAGTAGTAGTAGTAGTTCTTATTTAGGATTTCTTATAATGTTTAAAAAAATTACTCTTTTTAAATGATTTATGTTAGTATCTTGGGCTTATCATGAAAAAAATTAAATATAATAATTCGGCGGAAAGTGGGAAACGGAAGTGTCCCAGATTTTTTCTGTTTTGTGTGTGGGATACAACGTGAAACTGAAAAAAAAATTATGTTTTAAAATTTTATCGAATTTTCTAGACGAAATATATATCACTCAATTAAATTTTTTTGGTTTAAGTATTAATAATAAAATGAATGTATATATATTAAAGTCTCGGATTCTTGCGAAAATTGGAGAATGGTATGTTTTGACGCAATGTTTGGACCATCCTAATATATTTGCATAAGCGTGAAGTTTTTTTTTCTATTTTAAACTAATCATAAATAATTTTGTGTGCCAGGTGTTAGATCCCGATGAGCTACCGCGACGTGCGAGGTACACTATCATGGTGACAGCGTGTTTGCTTCTCTTCCTTTGTTTGTTGCTGGTAGGCGTCACGCTGAGAATGGCACCGCTTATAGATGACATGGGTAAGTTTTTTTAAATTATTTAATTGCTTTCTTTATTCTGTGCATCTTCTGGACTATATGAGGTAAGTTATTTTGACATGTTGGCAGGCGTCACTATTATGCATTTTTCTAAAATCTTGAAAAATGTAATATTCATCACAATGTAATGTGCTATTTAAATACAAATACGCACGCTTTTTTATATGTAACAAAACCATTAACAAAAAAAATTAAGATTCGAAAGAATCGCTGGATTTACATACATTTTTGGTCTCTTTAATTCTTATAGAATTGTAGAAGGTAAGTTTTCCACCTACACTGCTTGGTTGTTTTATATCCTTAACATTTTTTAAAAGTGTTATTCAACACTTAGGAAAGCAAAATACTTATTTAGAAAATGTATTAAAATTTGAACGTAGCGCGCACGCACGCACACACAGCGAACTTATAGTTGCGCCCAGTATCAGCAAATTGTGCCTTAGCGTTCGACTTCCAGTATCGCGATCATCTGGGAAGCAAGGCCAGGTTGGCCTCAAAGAAACTGGGGGTCATCAACAGACAATACTTCACGCCAAAACACCGATTGGCCCTATATAAGATCCAGGTTCAAATTCATCCATATGTTGCAAATATAACTTTCTAAACACTGTTACCTCTGAATCTCTAAAAGATTTTGGGCTTCATGATTACAACGTTAAAGATTCTAACCACTAGATACATCAGGAGCTAAAGCATTCGTATTCATTAAATAATATTTTTTAGGTGTTCGGTGAACCTGAGTCACCACCACAATCGGCTTGTTCTGCTTATTTATTTTCTTGTTTTTGTATTTAGTATTCCTGAGATACATAAAATTATTTACTTAATATTATTAACATTTTTAAAGTGTGTGGAACAACCACACACACAACAAAAAAAAATTAGAAAACATATAAATTATAACGTAGCGGGATCTAAACTCGCGCGTCTTGGGAACCGTCAAAACACGCTGGCCAATTAAGCCGTACATTCCCTACTGGTACAGCTCCAAGAAGCGTAGGTTCAAATCCAACTACATTCAACATTTTTATACGTTTTCCAAAAAATATGTATAGAAAAAACACAGTTTCTCAATATTCATTTTAGAATTATTATATCTTTAAAATGATTTATAGTTACCTATAAAAAAATATTAAAAAATATATACATATATACCATTTTTTTTATATATTTTGTAAAATACTTTAAAGTAATAAGTAAATTTACTAAAAACTAGCCGCTCGCCCTCGGCTACGCCCGCTTAAACTACATGGTTATTGATTTAATAAGCAGAATTGATTTACAACTAAAATGACTTCTAATATGATTTTTTATTACTTTAATCTGTAATATTCTAATACGATTTTTTTACGACATTATCGTAATTTCAATAAGAATTTTTGATTGTTTCGAACTAAAAAATACGACCGATGTTGATATTTGACTTATAAAATATACATAAAGCTAATTATTTATTATACGTATATATTTTTGTAACATTACGTTCTTTTAATCTTAAATGTGCTAATGTTAGTTTCTTTTTTTTTTTAGCTTCACGCTGTATCCCGCACACAGCAGGGTAGGCAGAGGGAACCTAGTGTTAAGACACTCCGTTCCCCACTTTCTGCCGAATTCTGGAGGCATTGCGTGTTGAGTGGCAGAACTCAACGCCGCGCTTAACCTCGATACCAGAGCGAAGAAATGGAAATATAAATTTTAAGTAAATATTTCATCTCCTCGAGTGGGGATCGAACCCACAACCAGCCGATTTTGCAGTCACACCTCGTGCCGCTGCGCCACGACCGGCTTCTAATGTTAGTTAATAATTTAATTTACTGCTTCAGAAACAGCTCATGATATTCTTTGTAAAATAACTGTAATAATTGCATATCAACTCCTGTACAGTTTTTAAATTAGATACATATATTATTAGCTAAATGTACAATTGGTAAATATGTAGTTATTATAGAGTACACGTAGAAAGGATGTTTTTTGGCATTTTTATATAGATTTATTTCAAACGAATGAAAGACCCAAAAACCTATGTATTTGCTTGATATCTCTTTGAAGATCAAATCGTTCTTTATCTCTGTGTTGAATTAATTACGTTGAAATAATAAAATATTGTATAATAGTGCCTCAAAAATATATATTTCTATCAACAGTCATATAACCAAGACGTTTCGAATGTCATTCTTTAGCCAGGAATCTTACTTCTTATATAACATTCGCAGGCAAACTAATGCCTTGAGTTCATTCAAATGATGATATTTTTTTTTAATGAACCGATTTTGATGAACCAAACTTTAGTAGTTAAGTGGAGTAAAAACAAAGCAATTGGTAAAACTTTTAAGTGATTCGGTTCATTACTTCCAGAGAAAAATGTGGACATACATATCGACAGACAGCCAGATATTAAAAAAAATATTTTTGCTTTCTATTATTCTTTTTAAGTGTCCCTCCAGTCCAAATTACTAATTGTACAGACAAAATATTTTTACTGTCTTATTATATATAGAGATTAAAATCACTAAGTAATGTACTATGTTTTTATTTATATATCGAACAGAAATATAAAAATATATACCCGATAAGTCGTTGATAAGTGAGATCTTTTGTTAGTTAGCTTACTGGAAAAACATTAATATGCGTAATTATTTTCCGATAGTATTTGAATCTACACACATATGCGAGCAGTTAATCAAATATTATGTTAAAATTAAAAGTATGTTAAATATTATGTTAAATTAAATTAACATGTGATTTTATTAATTTTGAGACTACAAGTGTGTGTGTGAAGCGCTCCATCGAGTGGTTGTTTATTGTATCTACGAAAGTATTCATAAAGATTAATAACTTATTAATTAAATTCCTCAACTCTTAGATTTTTAACATACTTGCCATCTAGGTCGGCTATTTAAGTATTATATTATGTGTAAATAGTTTTTATTGTTTATTGGTATTATTTTATTTTTGAATCACTTAGTACATACTTTCCACATATACAGAGTGTTTTTGTCAGCACCACTTTAAATGAAACCACAGTTTTAATTACTCTATAAAATCCTAATACAATTTTTTTTCCCAAAATGTTTTATTTTTTCAAACAAAATAAATAAATGGAAATGCAGACCGTTCAAGATATAATTAACGTCCACTCCACATTTTAAAAATAAAAAGAAAACAACAGTTTTAATAATCAATTAAGTACAAATAACGCACGGACAACAAAAATCTGTGGCGCATAACAACTCAATAAAAAGAAACCCCCAATTTCCGCCGCATTCTGGTGTCATTGCGAGTTGCGTAACGGAACTCAACGCCGCGCTTAGCCTCGACGAACAGAGAGAAGAAATAAAAATATTAAATATTACATTTCCTTGAGTGGGAATCAAAGCCACAACCAGTCGCGTCACATGCTTATGCCCCTGAGCCACGCCTGGCCTCGATTAATATTTTTTAATTAAGAAAAATATTACCTATTCGCTCATATATTTTAATTTTCTTTCATGTGGAATTAGATTAGTGTCGGTTGATGGTATTATCATGCTCTTGACATTTCTTAATTATTATGTATTGTAGGGGGCGGCGTACAACGCTACACGTGTAATTCAAGCTCTAATTAACCCTCAGGCGTTTTACGGATTGCTCATAAAACCTTATTAATGCGTCTTAATACTGGCGGTTTCCCTTTTATTATGAGGAACATTTTCAGACTGATTAACAAATTTTACAAGACTTAATTCAAAATTAATATCTGTGGCTCTTATCTTTTAAAAAGTGTTTTTATTATTTTTAATTTAGCGTCAGGCTGTATCTACACACAGCATAGTAGGGCGATTAGTGTTAAGACACTCCGCTCTCCACTTTCCGCCGAATTCTGGAGGCATTGCGTGTTGAGTGGTGGGAATCAACGCCGCACTTTGCCTCGACTCCAGAGCGACGAAATGGAAATATTTATTTGAATTAATATTTCATTTCTGCGAGTGGGGATCGAACCCACAACCAGTCGCGATTACAATCACACTGTGCCCCTGCGCCACAACTGGCCTCAAATTAAAACTAAAAGCTTCTAAAAGCTAGAACCAAAATCAATAATATTATGATGAATTTAGCCTTTTGGTATAAGTTAGTGTGATATTGATTGAATGGGTAAGGGAGGCTTTCATTCAATTATGTTTGACCTCATGAAAGTTGAGAGAGTGCTATTATTACATTCATTTCTTCTTGTTCACTTTCAGTTGTCGTTAGGATTGTTTCTTTTTCTTTGAATGTCAGAAAGTTTCAATTTTAAATATCTGAGATTTTTACCTCTGTCCTCGTAGACTAAGATTTCGTGCTTTCACCACTCAACATGCACTGCCTCAAAAATTCACTAGGAGGCGGAGAACGAAGTGTCTTAACACTAAGTTTCCTCTGCTTACCCTGCTATATGCGAAATACGGCAGTGAATATACACAGCTAAAAAAGTAAGCATCCATGCTGAGCAATGAGATCAATTTGTTCTTTGACGACAAAACGTCACCTGCCATTGTAGTTAATGGCAGTGACGTCTTGTCGTATTAGTGGTTGAGGAACGTTTCATATAGTTTACGTCGCTGTTCTTGTCGTGCTCCTGTTTAATAGACTTCCTAAGCAGAGTTTGCAACTAATTTGTTATTTCTAGCTTAAAATAACTAACTTTTCACTTTGCCTACATTCTTCCGAATATCCCTGTAGATATTTATATGTCCATTTTGATATATATTCAGGTACGAGTACGTTTTGGGTTTCTAGGGTTGTATTGGTCGTGTGTAGATTCTGCCATATTATTTGGCATTATTAGATTTATCAATCAGACCTATCTTGAATCTCGTTTGATTTGAAGGTGGCAGCAAATTTTCGTCTCTCTAGTGGATGTGCCCATACAATTTTTTTTTCATTCACATCTCAAAGAAATCTCGTTCAATTTGTCAATATTTCAATTTGTTGTCTTTACTATTTGGTAAGTTACTTCTACATCTTTCCAGTCTTGAATACCCCTTCCCCGTATCTACTTTGTTGATATACAATGTTTTGGCAAGGAGATTTTTATCTATAATGAATTATGTCCTAGAAAGCAGCGCCATTTAAGGAAAGTCGTGGCGGCATAAGCATGCGACTATAAATGAGACAAGTTGAGGGTTCGATTCCTAGTCGCTGTGATAACGGGGTAAAGCGCGGCATTGGGATCCACCACTTATCACGCAATGCCTCCAAAATTCGGCGCAAAAAAGCAACGGAATTGACTCCCAGGTCTCCTCTCCCTACTATGCTGTGTGCGGGAGGATTAAAAAACACATCGGTAGTTTTGATTAATTAATTTTCTTAGAGATCCATTCTTCTCAGACAAAATTCCTCTAGCTTATACCACTGGAGATGGAGATAAAGAGCTATCTGCCATGGCTAACTTTTGAGGGTAAAAGTTAATAATGTTAAAATGTACTAAAAACACATTTGTTAGTTGCGGTTTTGTTCAGACTAATTAAGGTATTGCTTGATGTAAACAATATTAGAGTGCAAGCGCCACTAATGTGTTTGGCGTTGCGGTGCGCCTGGCATTAACTTAATTATCTTGAATGCATTAAGAGCTCGATTGCGAGTATTTCTCGTGTATGGAAAATTAAAAAAAATAAATTTGCATAACAGATATACTGAAAAGACATTTATCTATTTATAAATAACATATTCGGATTAATAATCTTTAATAATCGTGACTTATTATTCTTTTTTTTTTTATCAGCTTCACGCTTTATCCCGCACACCAGGGTAGGTAGAAGGAACCTAGTGTTAAGACACTCCGTTTCTCACTTTCTGCCGAAATCTGGAGGCATTGCGTGTTGAGTGGCAGAACTCAACGCCGCGCTGCGCCTCGACACCAGAGCGAAGAAATGGAAATATAAATTTAGGTAAATATTTTTAAAACAAGGTAATAATTAAAACTAAATATTGTAATATTTCATTCCTCGAGTGGGGATGGAATCCACAACCAGTCGATTCACAGTCACACTTGATTTACAGTCACACTTTGTGCCCCTGCGCCACGACTGGTCTCACTTATTATTCAAAACTAAATATTGTAATATATTTGCATAAAAACATCATCTGACTGACGATGGGTGTAAATTTGATTTATAATTTAAAATAAAAATTGTTTATAAAGGTTAAACCTGAGATAAAAATGCAACGTTGAATCCATCTTCCTTCATCCTTCAGTTTACATAAAATTATTGAAGATTTTTAACACTAAATTCCTTCGTTATTATTTCGCTATGAAATTATAAAACACAGTTGCTTATATAGAAAGTGAAAAAAAAAATCATATTTAGTAAAAGTACATACGGTCACAGCATCCGCATTATTTAGCTTTAATAGGCTACGATCGTAATAAGTTCAAATCATTTCGTTTAATCCTATTATATCCTATTTTCAAAAATGGTTAACTACATAACTACTGCATTAAAGGGAATTGAGTTCTAATTAGTTTTACACTAAGACTACACTACTCTAAGTTTGAGCAGCTTGTTAGTAAATTGGATGTATCGTCTTTATTAATATAACGTTTTTTCGTGAAGAAAATTGGCAGTTTGGTTTAGATTTATTATAGTTTGACAAGACAAAGCACGGCGCTGAGTTTCACCACTAAACACTCTATATCTCGAATTCAGAATGTTAAGACTCAGAATTAGTAGGCAATTTCTGTCTATGCAGTATAGAATATGAAATCTGTTTAATATATATAAAAGGGTACTATTTTTAAATTGTAAACAATGTAGAATTGATATTTCCAATAGCTTCATTGCTATATACCTACCTAAATATGGATTAACATGGGCGAAAAAAATATGGACACAAAACACCTCATAGTCTATTTTCCTATATGTATAACCAAACGCCGCACATTGTTCACGTCAGTTTAAAATATTCTCAATATGCGAGCATTCCTTCAGCAAGGAATTTAAATTTGCAACCTGACGTAGTTAACGCTGAAAAATGTATTTTAACATATTTATACAAACCTCAAGTATGAGACAACATCGGTTGCTTAAAATTATGGAAGATAATATCTATGGTTTATTGCAAATTTTATGTGCACAAAGTGTCACTGTAAACACGAATTTCAATTCTTCGCTTTGGTGTAGAGGCAAAGCGCGGCGTTAAGTTCCGCCGCTCAACACGCAATTTCTCTTCTTGGTGGAAAATGGGGAATGGAGTGTCTTAACACTAGGTTTCCTCAGCTTATCCTGCTGATTTAATTTTTTTTTTAATATTTACTAATAGCCAGTACCTTTGCGACCAGTGTAAGACAGTTGTAATGGGTTTTCTTTGTAATATAAATTTCGATCTTTCAGATATTTTCCTGTAAGCTCTCTCCTCTTACCAAATTTCGTAATTATAATTCTAGGTCCACGGGAAGTACTGTTTTTCCTAGTCTTTCTTTATGCGACCAATTTTATACAAAATACAGTGAAAACAAAAAAAAAACTCGTATTTTAGATTGCGTTAACTTAGTACGTTAGTAGTTAGTTTTTTGTTTCTGTGCTCCAGAGGAACCTACACTGGGATATTTGATACTTATTTTAGCTCATTTTATTGTATTATTATGTATTTTATATAATTAAAAAATAAAACATTATACCTATCTACTAGACTTTGCTTACTACAGTGCTTAGTATGGTTTTAATAAATTAATGTAGAAGCAAACACAGAATACCTAATAAAGTACATTTTACGATTTAAACCTGCTTAATCTATCCGAGTATATTTTTCTTAGAATATCATATTTCTAAGCTTATAAAAATCCCTAATAAAGGAGACCGCTATCGGATTGTACAATCATTACTCAATGCCAAGAAGGAACGATTTATAAAATCAGAATAAGCCATCCCATATTTATTTTTCAAGGTAAGTTACCTTTTTATACCATACCAGTGGATTTGAATAGAAAAAGTAGCCCAATATAGAAATCCAAAGTTACTTATAGATTTATTAAATATATGTACAGAATATTTATTAGGTCAATCGTGGCGCAGTGGCATAAAGTGTGGCTGTAAAATCAACTGGTTGTGGGCTGGATCCCCACTCGAGGAGATGAGATATTTACTTAAATTTATATTTAAATTTCTTCGCTCTGGTGTCGAGGGAAAGCGCGGCGTTGAGTTCTGCCACTCAACACGCAATGCCTCCAGAATCCGGCAGAAAGTGGGGGACGGGGTGTCTTAACACTAAGTTCCCTCTGCCTACCCTGCTGTGTGCGGGATACAGCGTGAAGCTGATATTTTTTTAATATTTAGGTTTTATATTAAGCTTGAAATATCGTTGCCATTTTCTGAAGAGAAAGTGTTTTAATTTTCTTCTTTTCGTTCTTTATAATATATGTTAAAAATTTGCGTGCAGTGAATATATCCTAAGTTATATCTTCACTTGACACAAAATATTACAATAAATAAATGCTCTACGTTGTTGAATTTCAAGAAGTTGAGAAAACGTCTGCTACATTTGCTACAGATTTCAACACTTTAATATATAATGTGAAGAACGCTCATAATTCTGTTTTCAAATAATCTATTCACACTGTTTTGCTCTATAATTACACGAAACTCAACTACCAGTAATTAAAGAGGATTCCGTAATTGACTTTCGAAAATATCAGATTTATATTTACCAACATAAATTCTACTTACATAATTATCTATTAACAAGAATTCCTTACATATTATGAAAATTCTGTTAATAAAAAATATAACGATAAAACTTAAAAACTCTATGTTGACTCGAGAGATTATTAGGAAGTGGCACATCAAAATCTGAAAGATCTCAAATAAATTCTTAATTCTTTTTCTTTGTCCTTTTTTAAACTTTTGGGGCAAGAACCGGATGCAGAAGCTTTATATAAAACGCCCATTGGTAGACTCTTTTAATATTAAAAAAAATTGTTCAATTTTACACTCGCAGCAGAGTGGCAAAGCATATATTTCAATGCAATTATCAAGTGTTTCTGTAGGTGTAGACTAGATATCTGTTACCTAGGAAAGCACGAATTTTATAAAGTAAAAAATATTAATATATGCGGCGTAGAATTCCGCCACTTAACACGCAATGCCTCCAAAATTTGGCGGTAAGTGGGGAACGGAGTGTTTTAACACTAGATTAGCTAGGTTCCCTGTGCCTACCCTACTGTATGCGTGATACAGCGTGAAGCTGATTTAATTTTTAATTCATTAACATATTATGTACTTTACTCTCATAATAAATATAAGAAGAACAAGCAGAAAGTCATAGTTCAACAAAGTAAGCACTTGTAATCTTACCTTATTATTAGTCAGGGCAAACATAAAATCCGCTAAAGAAAAGGAGGCTCACGTACATTGAATTAATTAAAAAAAAACTGGCAAACAGATTGTCCTGATAATTTATTTGTGGCTTACCTACCCTTAATTCTTGGATCTCGGCTAAGAGCTGCGAGTCACCCGTTTTGATAACGTCATTCACACTTGCCCTGTAAAATCCAAGTATTTATACGAATTTCCAAATAAAAATGAGGTTTCGTGTCCTCTTTCGCCCTCACATTTTGTGGGACGAATAAAATATGCGCTATATTTTATTATTTATGCTTTGTCATTTGGAGATGTGATGTTGTCGGGTTCATATTGTTGGTATGTTGTGAATGTTTCTTACATGAGTTTACATAAATAAGGACAACAAAATATAGTTCACACGCATGATATTGCGGCCAGTCGTAGCGCAGGGGCACGAAGTGTGACTGTAAACGCAATTGTTTGTGGGTTCTATCCCCACTCAAAACGAGGCAAAGAGCGTCGTTGAGTTCCGCCACTCAACACGCAATGCCTACAGAAATACCTACGGCGGTAAGTGGGGAACGGAGTGTCTTACATTAGGTTCGGGATACAGCATGAAGCTGATATTCTATAGTCAATTTATAATTTTGTGAAAACCTCTTTTTTTATTAAAAAGCATCTGTTTTGGTTTAAAATATCTTTTATTTTTACTTGTATGTAATAAAGGATTTAATATTTTAGCTTTTATTGTTTTTTGATCAATCAAATTTAATTATTATTTAGACCCTATAATTAATTTGAAACGTTACCTCCGTAATTGCGGTTACGAGTACGTACTACTTGCGAGATCAATATACAGGTTCACCTATCGTTAAATATTTTCTTTGATATTTAAAGGTTTCTTTGTAACTCTTTGATGGAAAAATACATAACAGAAAGCAAAGTAATTCAGGTAAAGAAATACAGTATAACTGGTTAGAAAATATTATTTCCAATTAGATTAACTGTATTATATAAGAACTTTTTATATTTTTGCTGAGGCCATAATTATATAAGAGAAGGTCACAGATGAAGACTGGTTTTGTATTAATATTTTGTACGTTTTATTTTATTTTTACTTTCAAAGCTTTGACAATAGATGACAGATCCTTTAGAAAGTTGAGGAACGACGTTGTCATGCTTGCTACATCTGTGTCAAACATTCACGCTTTATCCCGAACACGCCAGGTTAGGCAGAGGGAACCTAGTGTTAAGACACTCCGTTCCCCACTTTCCGCTAATTTCTGTAGGCATTGCGTGTTGAGTGGCGGAACTCAACGCCGCGTTTTCCCCTTGACACCAGAACGAAAAAATGGAAATATAAAGTTTAAGATTATAACCTCTATATAGAGTATTTACTTTAAAAAACCTAGTTTGGGTTTTTTTTAATATTTGTAAGTTACTTTTATATTTCATATATTAAATTTAAATAATATTTCAATTGAATTATGAAAAGAAATGTCTATAGAATAAACCTTTTTACAAAAAAAAATATTTTTATAAGTTCAATATAAATATTAAAGAGGTCTAATAAGTAAATGGTCTCCATCGTTCTTGTCATTTAAAAGAATAGAAACACTTACGACATCACTTTATTCCGTATGAGTGTGATGATAATTAATCGGGATTATATATAACGGGCTTAGAAAGTTATTTCCTGGATTAACTAAAAAATCACACACTACAAATATAAGAGAAAATAACGCAACAAGAAAACTTTACTAAGTTATATTTATATTTCTCTATTAATTTTTTTTATTGGATGTTTGTTATTGTTATTTTTTAGGGTTCCGTATCTTTTAAGGAAAAAAAAACCCTTATAAGATAATTTTGTTGTCCACCTGTCTGTCTGTCTGTTAAGAGCCTTTATCATAGGAACGCTTGGAGTTATAAAAATGAAATTCAAACCATATACTAAGATTGGCCCCGGCCCCATGCTTTCCCGAAAAAAAAACTATATTTACTTAAAAAAATATGGGCGTTTACATCCCAAAATACATATTTCAACACTATCAATCAAAATTCATAGGGTACTTCTGGTTGACCTACAATTATGAAATTTGGCAGCTAGCATCTACAGGTGGTACTAGTTCAGGAAAAAATCTGGAAACTATGCATTTGTGGTTAAATCCTAAAAAATAATAGTTTTGAAAAGGGGGCAAAATTTGGTATTGAAGCCAACCCAGCTAGTTCAAGTGAGGTATCAGATAAAAGGGCTTTGGCTAAGCTAAGTCTGAATTTCAGAAAAAGCTCAAGACCTCCAATTTTTAACGGAACCCTCGGTGGGCGAGCCCGACTCGCGTCTTTCCAGTTTTTTTTTCTCTAAATTTCACTGCACTGTTTTGTCTTTCTCGCTATTTTGCTTATTCACGTCCTCGAGTTGGCTGGAAGATATATCTTCTAAAGATGAGTCCACCGTTGTGAATGAAATTTCTAAATGTATTTTTTGTTATTTGGTGCAATAAAGAATTAGAGCTCTAAAAAAACTTCATTTTGAATTTTATTCAATAATATAAATACTTTATTTTATTTAAATTTATATTAGACGTATTTTTAATATATTACTTAGAAACTAATATGAGCACTATTTTATGTACATTTAATCATTTCTTATATGATATTTTTAAGCACTATGATTTTTTTCTAAAGTTATGTATATAACAACTCCCTCCATAGCACATATAAATTTTATCACTAAATACCTTCAAGTGCGAGTCAAACTCGTCCAGGGTTTCGTACCAATTTCAGAAATTTTGATCAACGGGAAGTACAACGTATAAAACTTAATGAAAAGTATGCGTATGCACTAATTTTGTATAATTTTTTTTCTTCTTGCCATATTTCATTATTGTTGTAGCTCTACGGGAAATACCCTAAAGTTTTGATGACGTGGCAGATAAAGCTGACAATACAAAATGAGACAATACAATACAAATTTAAGTTGATGGGTAAATGTACATTGTGTATCAAATTAACTTCAAATATAAGCTTGTATCGATTATTTTAATGAAATTCCTATAAATTTTCAATTTTAGGATGTTTTTTTTAATTTATATTGTAAGTTTTTTTTAATTTATGTCTCACTTCGTGTCAAAATTCTAAACTCTATGTCCACTGGATGTGCTCTATAAGTTTTGATTACGAGGCGAATTTCATACAACATGCAGCACAATCGATGCATAAATCGTTTGACTGTGTTGACTTAGAAGATTGATTTTTTCTATGGTTCAAGCGATTTATATTTGATGTTAATTTTAACTTGATATCTCCACGTGACCACGAGATAAATCTCCTTGACAGATGTCTAACAAAGTGATACTATAGAATTCTGTTTTTCTCTTTTGAAGCAAGGAACCCTAAAAAGAACAACCATTAAAGTATTTAATGCACGCTTCGAAGGAGCAAGTAACGATTAAATTGCCTTTCAGGTTGAATATTAATCACTGAAGAATTTGCATCTGAATTCCAACCGTGCAAGCTCATGGAAAACTGTTAATCAACATTGTAAAGGTGTAATAAATAATATTATATATTTTTTTTGTTTTACACTTTTTATGCATAATTATGCGTACTGTTACTTGTAGTTCTGTTAACAGAAAAATTCTAGTGACAAAACACTCCGTTCCACTTTTTGCGATATTTCGAGATGTTGCATTTCGAGTGGCGGAACTTAATTTCGCGTTATTTCATACCAGGGCGGGGAAATAAAAATAATTCATCCCACCGAGTGGAGATTTAGTCCAAAACCATCGAGTTTAGGTCGCATGTACCTACATATTTATGACAGATCGTGGGACAGGGAAACTAGCGTGCGACTGTAAACGTGACGATTGTGGGTTTGATTCCCCATAGAGGGGATGAAATATTTAATATTTTTATTTCCTGACTCTGGTAACGAGGCGTAGCGCGATGAGAATTCGGCAAAAAGTTGGGAACGGAACTGTCTTAATGGGAACATGTGTTACCCTGCTATGTGCGGGAGATAGAGTAAAGCAGCAAAAAAATCATAAACAACATTTTTATAAAATAAAATGTATATATCACACAAATTTTTGTTTATATGTCACACAAATAATATTTAACTTTATTTTTATACACATAAAAAACCAAAACAAGCGAACCGTAAAATGAACCGGCCAGTTTAATTTAAAGAGTAAATTCAAATTCCCTTTAGGTGTCCCTGTCTCTCGTAATTTATATTTAAATAGAATCCAACGTGTGAATGATTAGCGGTATCTAATAAGATGTTTTAAAAACAAGTCAGTTTTGATATAATAGACTTATTTTGTAGGTAACGTTACATGAAATAAAAGTTAAAACGGACGGATAAAGGTATTTTATATCTGATGTGAGGCGGGTAACTGTAAACGTTTTGTTGTGGGTGTTTGGTTGTGGGTTTTATTCCCACTCGAAATATAAATATATTTAATATTTATTTTTTTCACTCTGGCGTCGAGGCGAAGCGCGGCATTGAGCTCCGCCACTCCATACGCAATGCCTCCATAATTCGGCGGAAAGTGGGGAACGGAGTGTCTTAACACTAGGCTCCTTCTGCCTACTCGGCTACATACTACGGGATATAATGTGAACCTGAAAAAAAATCCGATTTTGAATATTATTCAATTTTATTCTGTTACGTGCTATAAGACTTTTTTGATTTTATTCTTGTTATTAAATAGAGTTAGTTAACTTTGAAAAGGGAAAACTTCTTCCTCCATTCTATTTAGACATTAAAAGGCTCCTACATTTGTATGTATATAAAAGCAACTATAAAAAAATAATTTCAAATTATTATTTATATGTAATTTTTAATATTAGAGTACAAATTTATTTCTTTAAAACTACCCACATTCCTGAAGAATTCTCATTCGAAATTGATTTAGTTATTTTAAAGGCTACCTGAACAAAACTTTAAACAATTTACACTAAGCTCTTGTAAGTCTAGTAAACTTATATATTAAATACAAAATAAAATGGACAAATGTCTAAAAGTAAAAAAAAAATCTATAACATAATTTAATGTATCTTTTCTTATCGAAGCTATAGATTAAAACTGGGATTTATTAACATGGCGATTTCGTTCATATCAAGATAATATGAATAGGAGGCCAGTCATGGCGCAGTGGTACAAAGTGTGACTGTAAAACCGACTGGTTGTGGGTTCGATCCCCACTCGAGGAAATGAAATATTTACTTAAATTTATATTTTCATGTCTTCGCTCTGGAGTCGAGGCAAAGCGCGGCGTTGAGTTCTACCACTCAACAGGCAATACCTCCAGTATTCGGCAGAAAGTGGGAAACGGAGTGTCTTAACACTAGGTTCCCTCTGCCTACCCTGCTGTGTGCGGGATACAGCGTGAAGCTGATTTTGAATTTATGGATAGGTATAGTATAGTGGTGTATGTAAATGTCGTTCGTCTCTCATTAGCAGTTGTTGTTCAAGTCGCGTCACGTACGTCCATTATTGGGGCGCCGTAGCGTCGCCACGGCACCACTTTTCCATCAACCCTATAACATCATAAAAAAACTTTTTAAAAGTTATATCTAAATAATAATGCATCCTGTTACGTAATTTTTTTTATATGTTCTCTTTAAAATAAATATTCATTTGCTTTGTGGTTTATTCATTTCTTCATTTGAAATATATAAATTCTATGTAAAACGCTTTCCATTTTTTTTTGAGTTATTGAGAACACGGAAACTATTGTTCAAGATATTAACTTACAATCTATATTATAAAATTGTAAGCCGAATCTATTAAAATTTTTATATTTGAAATACCCATCAACTGTATCTCAGGCATCATAATAAAATATCCATATAAAAATCAATAAATAAAAAAAATTTATCAGCTTCACGCTGTATCCCGCACGCAGCAGGGTAGGCAGAGGGAACCTAATGTAAGACACTCCATTTTCCACTTTCTGCCGAATTCTGGAGGCACTGCGTGTTGAGTGGCAGAACTCAACGCCGCGCTATGCCTCGACAACAGAGCGAAGAAATGGAAATATAAATGTAAGTAAATATTTCATCTCCTCGAGTGGGAATCAAATCCACAACCAGTCGGTTTTACAGTCACACTTCGTGCCGCTGCGCCACAACTGGCCTCATTAAATACGTCATTTAAATTGAAAAATAAATAATTATTGTATCTAATTGTATCAGTGCAGTGGAAATATTAACAACAGTTTAAAAAGATTGCAATCTTTTTATACTGTCCATAGATGCTTAGCTTAGTCGAGTCCCCTTTAATGTGGTGACAGCGCTTACGGGGTAAGATACGCTTACGTGCTTGAAATGGGTACTTATGAATTAAACATAGTCTCAGACACCGTAAGCTGATTTAAATCGGGGATTCTCTGGCAATGTCATATCTAAATTATCATAAACGCTTTATGAAATATAATTAGATAAATAGTAATATTATTGTATAATTTTTTAAAGTTTTTTTTTATTATTTATTTCACCCTGTATCATGCATATAGCAAGGTAGTCAGTGGGAACCTAGTGTTAAAACAAACGTTCACAAATTACAGCACAATTATTTATTTCTTATTATCAATTATGGAAAATTATGTAATTTGAAGTAATTTACAATAATATATATCTATATATATAGAAGGACTTGTGCTGACTGACTGAGGTAAGACGCACGCAGAGCCGTAACGGCTGATGGTAGAAACGTTAAATTTGGGCAGATGTTTAATTTCATATTCTGGACATCCACTAAGAAGGGAATTTAAAAAATTTTAACCTTAAAGGAATGAAATAGGGGTTGAAAGTTTGTATGGAAAAAAAAATTATGTGTACCGTTTTTATAAAATTTGAAATTCAGACTCTTAAAAATATTTCATTGAACACGAATTTCATGGTTTTTAAGAATTCACCCCCTAAGGGTTCAAATAAGGGGTTGAAAGTTTATATGGAAAAATCTTTAAATTGCCACCGATTTTTATAAAAATTTAAATTCAGACTGTTAAAAATATTTTATTGAACACGTGTTTCGTGGTTTTTTTAGAATTCACTCCTAATAAGCGGGCGAAGCCGCGCGCGCCCTCTAGTCTATCTATATAATAAGATATAATTAAAAATTATAAATTCAATATTTTTATATACTTATAAACTATATCTAATGTTTTGTATATTTCCAAATTTATAGCTTTAGCTCTACATTTCGGCATTTAAAGACAATGTGTAGAGAGTATGTGGGGCATCCATAACCACTCGAGTATCCGAAGGAAATTTTGCTCTCATTCCTAAATACGTAGGTACTACGTAATTCACGGGTCATAATAATTTAATTATTTTTAAAACTGGTCGTGTATAGCTTTCGGATAAACTTTCTTTTACAGTGTTTCTTGGATTACCGTTATATTTAAATAAAAATCGTCATATTTATAGAACTATGAAAGATTATAAGAATCTCGGAATATATATTTTTTTTATTAATCGTTCTTAACATCCATTTATAGTTCAAGTGTAAAAAAAATTAAAAAAAAATGTGCAAATGCCCCTTAAATATTTGCAATAATATTGAATAATTAATAAATAAATAAATCATAAATAAGCTTTACACTGTATCCCACATATAACATGGTAAACAGAGGGAAGCTAGTGTTGAGACAATCGGTTCCCCACCGAAATTCCGGGCGGAGTGACGGAGTTCAACGCCGGGCTTTTGCCTTGGAGTCAGAGTGAAGAAATGAAAATATTAATAAATAATAATTTATTCCACCGAGTCGGGTGCCACTGCTCCACGACGGTTTCAATAATAATCCATACACTACAAAATATTCACCTACCTAAAGACTTTCACATGAGAGCCTATGTACAATATTGTTTGTTGAATTTTTCTTGTTCTTCGAGTTCTATTTATTTTCGTAGTTGTGGAAATGAAAATATTCATTGTTTACACGATAGGCAACAACATATATTACGTATCCAGTAAGTGTTAGTATGAGTCTTGAGTGTATCTAGAGATAGTCTATAGGGGGGCGTGGACTTTAGTTTTGAACAGACCTGTTTATGAAAAAAAATTGTTTTATCATTTTTCAGGGTTTAATTGTTGTTAATAAATGAGTTGACCATCCGTTCCACTCTATTCCTACGCCCTCGGCTAAAGTTAAAATCATTATATTAACCTTAATATCCAAATGATATTACGATCTGACCTCCATGTCAATTACACAAGAAGTGAAATTAGATTTAACCTCCCATTAAATGTTATACGTTCTTAAATCATCAAAGAACAGATAACAAAATAGTATTAGCTTTATATTTGTGAGTAAACTATCCCTCTTGAAAACGTATACATAAAGATAAAACTTTCATAAAACGTCGGATATAAAAACCGTATAACAATATTGCAGATGCAACTTGTTATTTGACTTGTTGATGGACTTAGAGGCCGTCGTGGCGCAGGGGCACAAGGGTGTGACTGTTAGTCGACGGTTTTGGGTTCGATCCCCACTCGAAGCAATGAATTATAATTTATTAGTTTTTTTTTATTTATTTGCTCTGTCACCAAGGCATAAATAAGCCTGGTGTTGAGTTCCGCCATGCACATGAAAAATTCGGCGGAAAGTGGGGAACGTAGTGTCTTAACACTAGGTTCCCTCTGCCTACTCTGTTGAGTGCGCGATACAGCGTGAAACTGTTTTTAAACATTTTTAAAGTGTTATTCCACACTTAGGAAAGAAAAATACTTATTTAGAAAACGTATAAAAATTTGAACGTAGCGGGATTCGAACCCGCGCCTCTTGGAAACCGACCAGCGTGAAACTGATTTCACGGACTTAGTCGATCTGTTGAATGCAAATATGGCACGGGCTCAATTTGACCTTATGAAGGGTTTTAATGTTTGGTGGTCAGCGGTTTTTAATGGAACTCGAACATTCAATATAGGTACACATGGGAAATTTGTGTTGTCGTGGTCACAGTTGGTAATGTATTCATAGTAGTTCTCAGAATGTAATAGTTTAATAGCGCTAGTTGTTTCAGCACTTACACTGAAAATAACCTGTCTTGATTTGTTTATGTTGTAGTATATATATATTTTATAGTGTAAGTATTTGTTTTATTTATTATTAGCGAACCGTTTGCGGCCTCGCCCGCTTGAATTACAGAATTATTAGTTTACTAATCTATATTACTTTCGTTTTCTAATAGTAATAGTTAAATCAGGCCAGACGTGGCGCAGAGTAACAAAGTGTGACTGTGAACGCGACAGGTTCTGGGATCGATTGCCACTCGAGGAAATTAAATATTTAATATTTCCATTTAACTCGCTCTGGTATAGAGGCAAAGCGCGGTGTTGAGATCCGCCGTTATAAAACAGTATATATACCTATATTTAATAGTAAAGTTTCAGCCAAATCTATAAAACAGTTATTTATAACAATTTTGTCAAACAACAGTTAAAATGACATTACTATGTACTTATAAACTTATGGAAATAAAACAAACACAAAATGTTAAGGGAAACTTGCCAAAATACATAAGTGAAAATTGCAATTAAATCGCTTAACGTTACCAGACAGACTAAATTTTATAAATCATTGTTTTTGATTATTTTACGTTCTTATATACCATCAAAAATATTTATTTTTATATATCGTTCCATTGCGATGATCCGATTTTAATATAAGTATATTTACTCATTTTGAACTGTGTCATTTATAAGTAAGTGCTTATGACAGCTTACTACGTACTAAACATATATTAATTAATTCTTAATTAAATTACACTGTTTATTGGAAATCAATAATTCTGTTTTAAAATTGTAAAGGCATTTTGTATTTTAAATTTAAAGAACGTATATTACATACTTTTATAATTTATTTTAATGATTTATTACTGTAAATTAAAGAAAATGTAATTTCAGACGCGAGTATTAAACCCCGCGTCGTGCTATACAGAGACAACCACAAATATTAGTAGATGTTTTATATAGGTAGTCTATGTTAAAAGTGAATTGGTAGAGATCGTGTCAAATCACGTTCAACGACAATCTTGTCTTCATAGTCGTTACTATGACCCTTTAACAAATTATGTCATCTTCTTTTTAAGGTTAAGAGTGTTTCATCTTTGAACTAACTTAGAACTATCCTATACCTATATTTTTAGAATATTATGAACCTATATTTATCCCACCCATACTATAATATGAAGTTCTGATAATAGATCCCAGTACAAACAGTACAAATTTGCAGGAATCTGTTTCTTTCATAAAAAACTGATATTTAAGAATGATACACGATAGTAGAACAGATTACACCAGGGTTGCCTAGAAGAATCCTGACATTCTAACATACAAATAAAATTTAAGTGTTTGTCTATGATTTTATAATAACCATGTTTTTTTCAAGTGCATATTATTAGTTATTTGCATGATACAAAAACACAAACAAACAACTAAAAAAATGTATTACGGTTTGTTCGGGCTAATCTTTGAATATCTAAATCGAATTTTATGGGACTTATCTGAAAGATATAAGGGGTTGTAGAGCAATAGGAGCAGCATTGTCCCTGCATTGGTATTTATGTCGAAAACACTGCGTTAGTCGTGCGCATGTATCTATCGCTTGCGTGCATAAATATGAGGAAAAAAAATCAGGACAGTAAATAACTGACTGAATATTTTTATATTAAACACAACAATTTTTGAGAGCAAAAGTGTTACCAATTTAGCATAAATATAATAAATAATATTATTTTTCGGCGTTGACTGCCGCCACTCAACACAATGTCTCGAAAAATTCGGCGGAAAGTGGAAAACGGAGCGTCTTAACACTAGGTTCCCTCTGCCTACCCTGCTGTGTGCGGGATACAGCATGAAACTGATTTAATTTTGATTTTTTAATATTAAATAAATATTAATTGTACAGTAAAAACGGGCGAAGCCATGCAGGGGCCGTTAGTCAATAAATAATGTCATCAGGTAGCTTATATTATTTATTGGTTTTATAGTAACTTAACAATTTGTAATTTTATTTTAATAATTGTCATTTTAGTAGTTATTTTAGTTTAGTATATATACGTTACCAGCAATCTGTATAATTTAGTATTCTATAATAAATAATATATATGTATATATAATGTAAATATTTTATGCTTTGGCTAGATATAAAATATCGAATACGCAGCCGGCGATGTATGTAATAGACGAGAGCAAAGAAGGGGGACTTGCTTGCATTTTACGCAGATTGGGATTTAAGTCTATTCGTACTTACATATGTACTAACGCCACTGTAGACTAGACTGTTAGACTAGCCATTTTAGGTTGCCTAACTTGCACTTGAAAACCCCTAAATATAGGAATATAGACCTAGATCTATTTATCTTACATATTGTCGGTAAAACACCAGGTACTCTATATAATACCCAGGAATTTTATCCATTAGCTAGGTAAAGTATGTAATGGATGATAATATTCATAATATTTCCTACATTGTCTGGACGTCTCAGAAATTCTATACATTGCCGATGTATTGTATCGAATATCTGAATTATACAGATTGCCGATAACATATATTTTTTATTCATTTTGGCTTTGGAAGTTATACTTTAATCAAAAACCAGCTTCACGCTGTATCCCGCACACAGCAGGGCGGGCAGAGGGAACCTAGTGCTAAGACACTCCGTTCCCCACTTACGTTAGTGCTCTACACAGCGCTTTCCCTCGACACCAGAGCGAAGAAATGGAAATATACATTTAAATTAATATTTCATTTCTTTGAGTGGGGATCGAATCCACAACCTGTCGCGTTTACAGTCACAGTTTGTGCCCCTGCGCCTCGACTGGCCTCATTATATAGCTGGTTATACTTTAACACGTAAGTACTCGTATTTACGTTTTTTTTTGTATTTTTTAGTACAATATTGTTAAAAGTGGTACTAGTAAGTAATGATACAAATTCCAAGTTGCCTAAGAGAACAAAAGCTAGCATTTAAATTAAACCTAACGAAGAGTGCACTCCTATTCATGAAATTTGCACCATTAAGTTCCGCTTCGCCATGTTGCATTTAAAAATATTACTAACCTATATTTTTATAGTTTTCCTAAAAGCCTAAAATGTTTACTTTAAAAATATATATGAAATATTGAATTTATTATGAAAATGATAATAGGAAAGCGTTTAACAAAAATATGCAAAAATATTTAAAGTTAAAATCGTAAATGATAGAGAAAAGATTTGTTATCGTTGTAATTGTTATAAGTATGGTACATATGATAACGTGGTATCTACTAAATAATTATTAGATTTTTGCGGACGGTCATGTTTACTATACCATAAAATTATTGAAAGTAGCCCTTTACTAATATTTACTTTTACGGTTAAGTTAACATAAATTTGGTGAATTTTTAATTTTGTGGGTTAATAATTCTAAGTGTACGTACGTACTCTATAACAGTATATAGCAATGTGTTTTTAAATTTGCCACTGCCGAAATTTAATGTAAATGTAAAAACAACAAAAAAACTAATATTTTGAAGGATAACAATGTTTTTAATTATTATCATTTGAATTAAATGTAGGATAGAGAATATTGTATTAATCAATAAAACTATAACCTTAATATTGAAAAGAGCAACTATTGAGTTTCTTGTCAGCCCTTCTCAGCATAACTGCCTTCCGAGGCGGTGGTAGCACGTTCATTCGACGATGTTCGAGTGCTTGTAAAAGTCCATTTGAATAAAGAATGTTTTGAATTTGAATTTATTGTTGTATGAAAGTAGTATGTATGTAGAGTTGTGGATCTAATGAAATACCTTACCGTAGTGGGAATTTCGATACAGCAATTTTTCATAGCAATAGTACGATTTTATAAAATAAATCACATATGAAATATTTATTTGTAAAGTGGACATGGATGGTTTTATGTAGATATATTGATTTTATAAGTTATTATATTTTTACTTAGTAATAATTTCCTTCTTACCAATATTTAATATCAAGAGATAAAAAATATTTTTAATATTTCTCTCTTCAATGAATCATTTTATATTGATTTGTTTTTAGTATATTTCCGTATTGTCATGATTTTTAGATTAGTAAATATCCATTTATTCTTCCTTAAAAATAAAGCTAAATAAAAAGAACAAACTCTACTTTATTTGTCTTAAACTTACTCTTAACTTTTGAGAATAGAAAGTTTTGTTATCGTAATCGTGAATTATTATGACCACAGCTGTAAATAGTTTAGCGGTACAGACGAATGCTACCATTAAATAAAATATTCATATTTTTTTATGCGTCAGTCTCAATCTTCTTCAATAAAATGATTAACGAGGTTCTATATTCGTCAACAATATTTTTTAATGTATAATCGATTTATTAGGCAATTTACTATAAATCGATTTTAGTACCGATGAAGTTTATAAAAATATATTTTAAATGATAATAATGCCTCAATATTTCATTTAAAAATGTGACAATGTCCATTTTTTTTAAATTGCTGTGGTCATAATGGTATGTTTGATTATTAAATTTATTTTAATCTACTCATAATAAACGATAGTTATGAACAATAGTATATTAAAAAGCGCACGCATTTTACTTAATACTATAAAAATCCCTGAAACTTTTAACTTTCATTACATCGTTTGGCCTGAAACTGTAGGTCTAATGTACTTTATTGTCTTTACTTAAGTCGAGTCTAAATAGATTTTTATGGCGTGGATTTTTTCACATATATCGGGCTTTACGACTTAAGTGGATTATAAATTTCTATGTAACATACCTACTATTGTTAAGAATAAACTTTATATAGGATTTATATAAAACGAGTTCTAAAATTGATTTCCGGATTTCTCTATATTATTTTTTTGGTTATAAATTATGTTGGAAAAGTAGATTAGTTAATTTCTACTTTTAAATAAAACTTAACTTTTCAACTATGATTTCATATGAAGTTTTCAAATTTTTCCAAAGATTCTATGGGGTAATCAACGTAAGCTCTTGAGCTTTATTAAGCTGTAATATAGTTAGATATATATATAGATTATAGGTTAACTGAAATTGGATGTAATCATTGATTATTAAAATATGCAAATTTTGATATTTCGAAGTTTCCAATTGACTACGAACACAAGGGCTTATTAAAAATCCTAAGACTATGAATAATTAATATCAGAAAAACATTCGAGTTGTTGTTATAAATCTTTTAATATAGTATGGAACGAGAGAATATTAAATAAATAGTTAATTGTATCAATGTTTACGATATTAACATCTAAATTAATTTCATATTTAAATGAATACATTTTGATAAATATAAAAGTAGAAATATTATAAATTTATTTTTTATATCGAAATTTAAATTATAAAGATACAAACATACATAGTTGAACTTTATTTATTTATTTTTTTAGCCTCACGCTTTATCCCGCACACACCAGGGTAGGCAGAGGGAATCTAAGGGTTAAGACACTCCGTTCCCCACTTTCCGCCAATTTCTGGAGGCATTGCGTGTTAATTGGCGGAACTCAACGCCGCGCTTTCCCCTCGACACCAGAGCGAAGAAATGAAAATATAAATGTAAATAAATATTTCATCTCCTCAAAAGGGGATCGAACCCACAACCAGTCGGTTTACAGGCACACTTTGTGCCCCTGCGCCACGACTGGCCTCGTATATAGTTGAATTAAATAGAAAAAAAAATCAATCAATATATTATATTACAATATCAATGCCTAATATTAGTATTACAAACATCGGAGTCAATGTTTGTACGATCTTGATTAGGTCTCTCATTCAATAGGGCAAACGACGTCATGGCTTATCAAATTAAGATATCAGATCAACAATAATTACGTAGCCATTAGTGAACCCATCACATACTTAGGTTCCCATGTTATTTTTTTTCATCTTCACGCTGTAGTATTGTTGCATGTAGCTGGGTAAGCTGAGGGAGCTTAGTGTTAAGACACTTTGTCTCTGGAGGACTCTGGAGGCATTGCCTTTTGAGTGGCGGAGCTTAACGCCGCACTTTTCCTCGGCACCAGAGCGAAAAACTGCAAATATTAAAGATTTCCTCGAGTGAGCATCGAACCCACATCTTGTCGCGTTTATAGTCACATGTTTGTGCCCCTGCGCCACGACTGACCTCAATTTAATATTATGTTAGTTTAAAATTCAATTCATTCGCATTCATCATTGAATATAGTAGTCGTATTGATGTATCGATAAAAATTAATGCAATTAGATCTACTACTCGGAAACCGCACGAGCCAGAAAGATTTTATGTAAAAATAATTATGCCTTTCGTTGTCGCATTCTGTTTAAAGTAAAATTATATAGATACTAGCGGACCCGGACGCGGCTTCGCCCGCTTAAACTTTACGAATGCTTATAGATATATTTAGGAAATTGTTTTTGAAAATATCTAACTTATTTAAATGAAAAAAATATCAGTAGACGTAACCATAGTAAAATATTAGTAAAAAAACTAAACAAAACCAGCTACATTATTAATAATTTTGTCTCTGTCTGTCTTTCTATTTCCCCGAGCTAATATCCAGAATAACTGAACTAATTTTTATTGGACTTTCAGTGATCGATTTTACTGATTTACCCGGGAAAAGTCTTTTTACTCGTTTTCCTTGCGCGCGTACGTAGACACTATATGAAATAACTAAAGTCCTTTCTACATTAAATATGATAAGTTTTGCGAGCAATATCAAATAAAATCCCAAAAAACTAAAACCACAATTTATTAAGTGTATAACAACGGTATAGATAACCATCCAACTAAGATGAAATAACCAACAATTCTCTCCTTAATACTTAAATAATATTACACCGATGCCGCGCAGGGCCGCAACTTACACCACACCAAGAAATTTATGAAAATCTAACTAATCTGCTCCTCGAATAAGCGAAGAACCAAAGAAAAGTATAAATTAATTATAAACAGCAAATAATTACATAAAAATTAACAGTAGTTCGAAAATGTATGAAAATTTACAAAA
>JAATLQ010035669.1:0-31107 GCA_013421005.1 Heliconius erato x Heliconius himera
CCCCCTTAAAGGCCGGCAACGCACCTGTAGCTCCTCTGGTGTTGCACGGGGCCGTGGGCGGCGGTAATCACTTACCATCAGGTGACCCGAACGCTCGTTTGCCTTGTCCTTTTCCATAAAAAAAAAAAAAAAAGAGTTGGCTTGATAAATAAAGTAAAGCTGAAGTAGGCCGGTTGCGTCTCTAGAAGTACAATGGTCTCTGGAGTTGACAGGTCCTGTAGCGAAGTCCGTGTTCATTTTGTTCCTGTTCAGGGATTAAGACTTGATGTAACTCGATTAGAGTTTATTGTGCAAATTATGTGGAATGAAGTATGTATTATATGAGCACATTTTTTCTATTCATAAAACATTTTTATTATCTCAGTGTACATTTGTATGTGTACTGGTTAATTGAAATAACAATTGTATCGAATACAAATATTTCAAATATATATATTTTTACTTATTTAGAATACCTAAGTGTGGAATAACACTTTAAAAAATGTTTAAAAATATATATTTTTTTTTGTAAAATAGAAAGATTTACAGTCGGAACCCAATCTTTAACCAATCAAATCTTCCTTAAGAACACTGAATAAAACAAGTAAAACTTAACTTAACTTAACTTAACTTAGCTTCACGCTTTATCCCTTGCGGGGTAGTCAGAGAGAACGGAGCGCCAAACGCTACGGTAAAACAAATAAAACTTAAAGGTTTCAAACCAAACCTACCAAAATTGATCAAGTCTTTCCGTCTCTACAACTGGACGGATGTGGTCATATAGGAGCAATCATACATATATACATATATATGGTGATAATGCTGATTCCCACTGAATTTCGGTCATGGCCATCAATTCCTCTCCTGTTCGTTCCTATGTTCAGATAGCTAACATCTTTGTAATAAACACACATGCACAAAATTTGTAAACGGTGTGCTCACGTACCCTATGTGAGCACACCGTTTATAAATTTATATTGCATAATATACGTCTAGCGGGCCGTCAGTTTATCACGCTTGAGGTCGAGATTTGCTTTACGCCGCTCCTCAAAATCACTGACTTGCCTGTGGACAAGCCTGAGCTGACTCAGAAGGTTGTACTGAAAATCCTTTCCATCATCAACACATCTGCTGTTTTTGTATGTGTACTGGCAATTTGTTTTTATATTTTGTGATGATGTTGCCCGTAATATATTTAATAATAAACAAACCATAAAAATATGTATACATACATTGTTGCTCGGAGTCAATAGATGTGAAAGCCAGATTGATATTGATAATTTTAATTTGGTTATTATGAAAATTCAAATTTTAATATTAAAAAATTCTATCTTATATCTAAGTACCATAATTTTTTTATAAGTATTATTCACGTAAGTAATAATAAAATAGTAATATAAATAATACACACGTCCATCGACGTTCAAAGTCAACCTAAGATACATTGTTAGTATCTTTTATTTTTTAAATTACGTGAAAATCAAAAAAACATACATTAACGATATTAGAAATTTAGGAAAAAATACAGCTAGCTTTTTCTTTTGCATCAGAATCAAACGCTTTCAAATATTCAGGCACGGTTGACGGTACCGTCCGTAAAGTTTGTTCTGGTTATAAATTCTATGTTAAACAGTGTGTAGGTTTCACGTAGAATTTTAATAGGCTCGTGAGTAAACAGCGCAGAACTAACCAAGAGTTGGAAGTTTCTCCAGTAGTTTATAGCTTCAAAAATTATAAAGTTTCTACTAATATAATCGGTAATTAATTATTATGAAGAAATTAATTATTATCAATTATATTTATAATATTTTCATTTCTTCGCTCTGCCACCAAGGCAAAGCCCCGCGTTCAGTTTCGCCACTCAACACGCAATGCCTCGAAAAACGGTACGGTGGTAAGTGGGGAGCGGAATATCTTAACACAAGGGCCCCTCTGCCTACCTTGTTGGGTACGGGCTACAGCGTGAAGGCGATTTTTTTGGTTTAATATCTAGAATTAATAAAAAGCCTATATGGTTTTCAACGTTTCGTTTTCGATTTAAGTAATATAATATTTTAATAAAAAAATTCTACGTGTATTCAGCGAGTAGATAGTCAGTCAGGCGCCGACAAAAATAATTAAAACCCGTTTTTATTAACCGCTCTCAATACGGGCCTAGTGACGGATCCACGTCGTCCTCCTATTACGCCCAATATTAATAACCTATCTCCAACGTCAATCTTAGATTGTTTCATACATCTATCCAATCTAGAGATAGGATAGATATATGAAACAATCTAAGATTCACGTTGGAGATAGGTTATTAATATTGGGCGTTAGTCATTCACCCATTATTGATACATGGAGCGTCGGGTATCTAAATTCAACGCCATACACTGTGTGACTAGACCGGAGAAATGTCAATATAAATATTTTCGCTCGAATAAAGATTAAATATATAGCCATCGGTGCACTAACAAACAGAGCTGTAATAATGAAATAATAAATCTAAATTATTATATAGTTTATGCAATATTAACAAAGTTATATCTGACAGCCCAATACAATATAGATAGCGGTAATTTTGATAGTACTTCTGTTATTATTTAGTATTATTTAGTGGCAATATATTTCTGTATAACAAAAGCTTCTATTCTGTTGGTGAGCGTAGTTCATTTAAATTCCACGCTCGCGAATGTGAACAGTGGCAAGTGTGACTTCCTTTAGTACTATTGTGAAACTGCACTTTCAAATGGGTAAATAATGGGTCTTTTTGTATCTAATATTTGTATTTACGGTAAACATTTTTTTTGCAATATATGGACATTATATTAGCTAAGTATTTTTATTTTAGCACATATTAATTAAATTGTACATATTTTAATACTTATAGTAAAAATACATTAAATGCATCAAAATATAAGTTTTAGTTGTAGTTAGGATACCTCTATATATTGATAAACATAAATGTGAAAGTTTGTAAGGTTGGACATTTGTTAACTTTCACGCAAAAACTACTGAACGGATTTAGATGAAACTTTACAATAATTTAGCTACATAGGCTAAATTTTTTTTTGTCTGCCCGCTTGAACCTATTATTTTATTACGCAAAACGTTGGCACAAATTGTAGTCTATATGTTATTCTGACGTATCAGCTATATTACTGTAAACTTTCATCAGTTTTAGCGTAAAAGTGGAACAAACATCCATTCTCACAAATTTTCAAATTTATAATATTAGTAGGATATATACATTTAGTTAGTATATACGAAACCTATTGCGTTTTATTGCAAATTAACTTACAAGAAGAACAATTTTGCATGTCTTCTTAATTCTGGTTATAAACTTCGCTAAATTTGAATGTAGCGGCAGATGAACTATATAACAACTGTACACATATATAACATAAGTTTTCCAATTTAACTTTCAACTACACAAAGAATTGCTTGTTATACTTTTGTGTTACTTCGTATATAGTGCTACTAGCACTACTAGCTTCTGAGTTTAGTTTCGTTATTCATTATTAGTGGGTGTAACTTAAACTCAAACTCAGCTTGACGCTGTATCCCGCACACTGCAGAGTAGGCAGAGGGAACCTAGTGTTAAGACACTTCGTTCCACACTGACGACTTCTGGAGGCATTGCGTGTTCAGTGGCAGAACTCAATGCCGCGCTTGTCCTCGACACTAGAACGAAGAAATGGAAATATAAATTTAAGTAAATATTTCATCTCCTCGAGTGGGGATCGAGCCCACAACCAGTCGGTTTTACAGTCACACTTTGTGTCCCTGCGCCACGAGTGGCCTCGTTAGTAGGTGTAAAAATATAAAAATATTTTAACCTTAACGGTTTATGAATAATTAAAAGAACATTATTAGAAGTCTATGGATAAAAGAAATTAATCTTAAAAGTGCCTTATTATATGGATAAATTCGCTTTAAACTTCTATTTTTAAACAATATGTAAATTCTTCTATTTATATTGATGATGATTTGAAAAAATGTGAATAAAACATGAGAAAATTTGAAGTCTACTTAGCCTGCTCGTAAATCCGTCACTGCACACACAGTTAAATATATTTTAAATCAGCTTGTTCAAGTGAAATAATACATTACTTATTAAAAAAACGTATAAAAACGGAATTTGAAACCCCGCCTCTTTGGAAACCGTTGAAGCGTTCTTTTTTTTATGGAAAAATTAGTTTCTGACGTACTGTGAGGTTAGAAAATTTCAAACAGTTCTCCAGAGCACTTCCCATAACAAATGCGGTAGAGAACGCACAGCAGCAAGGAGACATCTCTATGCAAAGCCAAGATTTTAAGCTCTGCACAGATCATTGGGTCCCCAACGATTCGAACGGCTCTACGTTGTATGAGTATGTGATCAAATGGGTCAAGTTGATATTGGGGTGCAGCCCAGAGATGAGAACAGTACTCCATATGAGGACGAACCTGGTCCCTATACAAGATCAACCGGTGTTTTGGCGTGAAGTCCTGTCTCTCTTTGTTAATCTCCCAGTTTCTTTGAGGCCAACTTGGCCTTGCTTTTCATATGATCAGTTTCCATCCCAATCTATCAAATACAGGGGTGGTAATGATACGGTCGAATCTGACTATGCGTGTTGTCATTGCTAGTGACGTGACTCTCCCACACGTACTTTAGTCGGCTCTTACGACACCATCAGTAACAGGGCGATCCTATTCTAAGCCGGGAACACCCGACAAGGAATTTGGTATACGTATATTGTCTTATTCGTTACAAAAATTACAAATGATTATTAAGTTATGTTCTATTTAACCTTTAATGTGAAAAAAATATTCATATAGCAACACCAGTGTAACTACTGTTAAGCAATCGCTTCAAGCTTCTGAATAGTGAAATACGTTCACAGTTTTAATTTTTCTCTAAAATGTATTGTTCGTATAACAAGTCTGTGGAAACATTGTAGTTTGACAAAGTTCATTTAAATTTTGTACCCCAAGGGTTGTAGTTGCAAACATCCTTCTATTATAATGTGTATTAAAGTGTTAGTAGGGTAGTAGAGTTAGTAATCATGTCGTTCCAAATTCGTTCGGAAATATAAATAGCGCTTTGTTAGTTAGCTCTATTTATATAAGTTTCATATTTTCATACAGATATAATTAATGTTTATAAACTTTTGCTGTATAAAAATTTAGATGATTTTAGATTTTATTGAGTGAACTATTTTTATTATCCATATATTTGTAGTCAAAAATAACAACAAATATATATGAAGTCAATTACAAAGTACGGAATAGGGACTTTATGTTTATAAATACAATAAGGATTTTTTTATATTTTTAAAGTGTTATTCTACACTTAGGAAAGAAAAATACTTATTAAGCAAATGTATAAGTATTTGAAAAAAGCGGGACTTGAACCCGCACCTCTTTGGACGGTTGCCAAAGAGGCGCGGGTTCAAGTTCCGCTACGTTCAAATTCTCATACGTTTTTTTAATAAGTATATTGAAGATAATTTAATACTACTGCATTTCGCATACACATGGTTGATAGTGAAGTTGTGTTACTAAGAAAAACCTTAATCCTGTGCAAAATAAAAGAAGAAAAATGCTTAGGTAAATAGGAACACCGCAGATTCGCAACACTTTTTACTTTACGTTCCCAGCAACATTGTAAAGCCCATACCAACCTGCAGTAAAGTTTAAATTGTGTTCGGAATTTAGCTTCGCGGAAAGGAGGTATTGAGCGAAATTATTTTTAGTAATCTGCTATGAAAAGGATGGAAGGTAGGAAAATTGTGTCAGTATGTTAGAAGCCATTAAAAATCATATCGGTAGCCGCAACTTGGCTAACTAACCCGTAATGTGACAAAGCGTATGTATAAGAAATTATATGTATGGTAAATAAATAAGCTATAGTATACTATACTATACTATAATAGCTTCACGTTTTATCTCTAGCGGGGTAGTCAAAGAGAACGGAGCGCCAAACATTTTTAATATCAAACAGTGTCACAAAATCTTTTCTCTTAAAAACAATATTTGTTGCTATTATTGCAAAATCTTTAAAAAAATGTTATTCCAACTGTAATTTATACATATTTACGTACATTGAATTGTAATTATTATCTTATTGAAGACAACATTCAGACATCATCGTAGAGGGACAGCATACGATTGTAAACGAGACGATCGTAGGTTTGATTCCCACTCGGAAAATGAATTATTATTTAAATTTCCTCATATCTATGGTAAGATAAAGTCAGGCGTTCTGCCATTCAATACGCAATATCGAATCAGGTGAAAAGCGGAGAACGGAGTGTTTTAACACTACATTGGTTTTCTCTGTTTACCCTTCTAGACGTTTTCTATATCGTGTATTAACATACATGCGGCGGGACACAGTGTAAAACTTAAAAAAACAAAGAATATAATATGTGTTAACATTGTATATGTATATATGTACGGATTCATAGCATTAAAAATAGTGTTAAGATTGATATTAAGTAGAAGAAAAATCATAAGACAAATGTTCGACCTATAATTCTTTTCAGCGCAGTAAGTAAGATCGTAAATTAGGCCAACTTTTCTTGTAAAAGTTTCAATTCCTCTGGAGTGCAATAGTAACGAAATTCATGATTTAATTATAAGAGTACCATTTTTACTATTGTAATAATAACTATACACTTTCATTTTATTTTAAAGTGATTAATATTCAAATGTTTTTCTACTATGTAGGTATTTTAAATTTAATATAACATTGTGTGGAATGTAATACTTATATATATAATTGTTTATCGGTTATATTACAATAATAAGGATTAAATTTTAGTATTAGATTCATCAAATCAAATCAGCTTTATGCTGTATCCGGCACACTGCAGAGTAGACAGAGTAGTAGTCTAGTGTTAAGACACTCCGTTCCCTACTTTCTGCCGAATTCTGGAGGCATTGCGTGTTGAGCGGCAGAGCTCAACGCCGCGCTTGTCCTCGACACCAGAGCGAGGAAATGGAAGTATAAATTTAAGTGAATATTTCATCTCCTAGAGTGGGGATCGAACCCACAACCAGTCGATTTAACAGTTACACTTTGTGCCGCTGCGCCACGACTGGCCTCATGAGATTCATACTTTGGTAAATTATGACATAATAGATTAATATTGTGAAAGTTGTGAGCCTTTGCATTCGCATTCGTATTTGCTGAATTTTCAATTCGATTTTAAGATCTTTTTCATGCAGTCTGATCTGATTCGTACACGTGTGCAGGTATTTTACGGCGGCTCTTATACTTTTTGGCATGCTTACATTAGCTTTACTAGGCAGAGGTAGCTTAGTCTTAAGACAATCCCCTCTTTCCGTCGAATTCTCGAGGCATTGCGTGTTGAGCGGCGGTTCTTAACGTTAAGCTCTGCACCAGAGCCAATGACAATATTAAATACTTCATAACTGCGCCACGACTGGCCTTATGGGCCTATACCCTATACGTTTTTTCTTTTTAAAAAAATCCGTTAATGGGAAGAGAGAAATACAATTTGTGTGAGGAAAGCTGAGGTGGGGGCCCATTATGTGGGGGTAGTGAACTGCGTCTTGTACTGTAGAATGTAGAAGTTTGCTGGACTGAACACGATATAAGCCAATGATGAGTCAATAAGAAGAAGCCAAATTCAAAATTTGTAACATATTTCTATCTGTAAAAGATACAAATATCGACATACAGGAATCTAGTGTGCATCTTTCAAAATTTTTTGTTGAATTTTAACTAAGAGACGCGACCGCATCTGAATTCACGAATGTATGCTTTCAAAAATGCACATCCGCGTCTGTACCCGCGCGCGCTGTTTCAATAAGGTGGCAACCGCAAAATTTAAAAAGTAAAAGCTAAATATAATAAAACATGTTTCGAAACTGGGATGGAAATGAAAACTTTATATTAAACGGAAGTTAGAATAAACAGCATCCAGGTGAGACCAATTTCGCCTTTGTCGAAATTACAGGGAGGTTAAGGGAACGCTTAGGAGGTCAGTTGTGTTCGTATAAATGTGCGATTTGGCGGAAAATTTACAACTTTTTCTCTGTTCGGTCTCGGATGGAGGCCGTAAACTCGGAAGCAATCTCGCCGCACAAGAGACCGAGTTATTTCGCAGAATATTGCGGTGCGCGTGACTAATAAAATGACAAATAGAGGTCCTCGATGCTGCCAGCGACACACCGAGGTAGCGTACAGAGAATTTTCTATACATTTTCTTCTTTTTGTGCATTTATTTGGTTTTAGGTAAAGTTTCTGCTTTAGGTTTTGAAATTAAGTAAAATGTAAAACAAAAAATATATATAATATGGTTTTTTTTTATTTGTGTATTTTATGTATTTTTTTTTTGTATAATAATTCTACTACTTCGATTTAGCTTCAAGAAAAAACAATGATGCTAGTAAAAAAATATCCTTTTTAATAACGCTACGTAAGAAAGCTTGATCAAGGATAAATTTTCTATTATATATATGTATATATTTAACTTAAACAATTAATTCTTAATAGAAATGAATAAAACTGTAGTCACTTTTATTATATAAATGTAATACTATGAATATTGGGTATATCAACCAGTTCTTTGTCCATGTACATGCAAAGCGCAATGGATATGGTACAGAATGTACGGAGACGGGACGTTTCGAATTTAATCTCGCAGAAATGTGCGCCAGATATTTGTTTTTTACGGGAGTCATTTCGTTGCAAGCATCATTTGCAAACATAAAAAAAAATAAAAACGACTGTGAGTTTTCAAATGGGATTGCACTAAATTAAAAAGTTTTATAGAGATCGGAAGGTAGGATACTTATTTTTATATATAAACTTGAACATTTGCTTAATTTTCCAAGCTTTATTTAGCATTGAGTTATTTGAAAGACAAATTCAATTTTTTTTTTATTAGCTTTATGCTATATACCGCACACACCTACCTAGTGTTAAGATACTCCATTCCCCACTTTCTGCCGAATTCTGGAGGCATTGCGTGTTGAGTGGCAGAACTCAACGCCGCTCTTTGCCTCGACACCAGAGCGAAGAAATGGAAATTTCCTCGAGTGAGGATCGAACCCACAACCAGTCGGTTTTACAGTCACACTTTGTGCCACAGCGCCATGACTGGCCTCAATTAAAAAAAAATATTCTAGTTTTTTACTAAATTATCGTAAATGGTAAACGTAAATATTTTAAATATAGAAGTTCTTAAGTAGGTACAGTAGTCAGTCAGTCATGTGATATGAGTAGTTTTAGAAGAAGAAAATATAATAATGTATAGTTATGAAGGCAGCAAAGTTTTACTGTGAATTATTAATTGAAGTTTTAAGAGGAAAAAGAAAACACTGTGTTACTGAATTTTACACATATTTTATTTAAAAAAAAACATTTTAATGATATTAGTTGCCGAAACTAAGCTGCTAGCTTAGCTCACTCATCTCTAATATCTCTAATCTCTAATTTATAATTAAATACAAAATCACAGTTATGAAAACGTGATATTAAAATAACAACGTAGATATCTATTATATTACATACTATATATAATATTCGTTACTACATACTAAATATAATATTCGTCTTGTAAGAATAAGTACCTATACACAAAATATTAATCTTTTAACCAGACAACAAAATAATAAAGTTTTAACATTACTACCACTGCTGTTCACTACAACAATATTCTTTGTATTAACTTTTGTTTTCTTTGAAATTACATAATTTAACTTTTACTATTAAACTTTAAGTAAGTTTATTTTAATAAACTTTTTTGATTTATTAAATAAATATATGTATGAATATGTCGTTTAATTTTTTTAGTATAAGTTTTAACTATTTTTTTTCTATTTTTTACTGACTAATCTTCTATTAAGAAATTATTGATAATTTACGTGCCAAATGAGCTCATATCATAGTCATAATTGAGCTTATGACTATGATATGAGCTCATTCGATATAGCATTACTAGTTTCTTATTACAGTTATTAACTAACAGTTTTGCACGAGAGGCTTTTTAGAAAAGAACATATTTTTATTTTTTTCTTTTTATAGGGTTGTTCATTTTTGTCTTTGAAATAATCTTATGCTTTTATATTGCATTGATTAATAAAGTTAAATGACAAATTTCGCTACCATCAACAGTAGACGTTTATATATAGAATGGTCTATTTCGTAAAATAAGTGTATTGAGTAGGTATTGTGTTTTCGGATTTTCTTTTGATGTGAAAATGAAAAATATAGATAGGATTCTAAAATAAATTGAGAAGATATCTCTTCTGCTTAATAATATTTTATAGACTATAGTCTTCTGTTCTAGCTATGTGGCGTGCTTTGAATAGATCGTCACGGTCGAATAAAGGCTGAATTGTTTCTCTTAAGACAATAATGCGATCAATACCTATTGATTTCCAAATAATAGAAGTATTCATTTAAGAATATATAATTTTTAAAATATATTTTCTCCTTATGTTATTTATATTCATGTAATGTTTTTTTTTATAATTTTGATTTTAGTAAACTATGATGAAACGTTAGAGAATTAATCATATTTCGTATAAGTTGCTACATATAAATATATTATTTGTTATTTGAAATATATTCATGTCAAAAATAAAAAAGAGATTTCTAAATAAGAGAAGATTCAGAAAGAGAAGAAGATCATTCAAGAATTGATCAAATATATTTTCATTCATTAAAATATATTTTCCTTACTTCTTATGTTCTTTATTTTCATGTATGTAACGGTCTTTGATGGCTTTAATTTTGGTAGTGTAAAGTATCACAGGCAATGTCTACTTTAGACAATTAATCATATTTCTATTTATAGATAGAAATATATTATTTGTGTTTTCTTAAATATTCATACGTCAAAAATACAAAATGAGTTAAATTAAGCAAAAAGGTTTTAACCACCGAGCTGTTAAATTACAGTAAAATAATCTCTTTATGTTTAACTTTGTAACCACTGAACTGGATGCGAAATGTTATTTTGTTAAATTTAATTGTTGTACTTTAATAAATATGAATATTTATATGTCGATCCATACATATTAATAATAAGAGGAGATGGCCATTGGAATTTCAATAAGATAAATTCAACAAATAATTATTTTAAATTTGTTATGTCTCTGCCATTTAACACGCGGTCTTGAAGATTACTTCGGGTAGGTCAAAGACTCCTAACATTAGGTTCTTTGAGACTTATTGCATATAGCAAAAAACCCTCAGAGAACTAATAGGAGATATATCTAATTAAAATAAAACATGTGTAGTACTCCGTATATTCTTTGATTTGTAAAAATATTTCACCGTTCAGATTTGGTCCCATAACATCCATGTTTGAATAAATATGTCCTAACTGTATTACACAACGTAAAATATTCTTATATCATTATTATTTTATCAAATAATTTGGTCCAGAACATTACAGAGCGAACATACAGGAGCGTACAATGTATTCGTACTAAAAGGCATTATACTATTTGGAGCGCGCCATTCTGACAATGGGACTAAAGGAATTCATATTTGCTACTGCTGTATCTCACGGGCAAGGAATTTAAATGAACTTTGCCCAACAACAATGACACCACAGACTTTTGTTTCGTGAACAATACATTTTGCCGGAAAAATTAAAAGCTGGGAACAAAAGAGTACAAATTCATATTGCAGCGTGGGCGGTCCGCGACGATTACGCAGCTCGAGGCTCGAACCTAACGTGGAAAAAGGAAAACATCGTTCTTTTTATTTCCTACCAGTTCACAACATCTCGTACGCGCACTATATGAAACCCCATTCCTATAAACGCGCAAGCTACTGGGTATTGCTACGGTGATTTACGGATGCCGACTAGTATTAAATTGGTAGTGTAGGAAAAAAATATTTTGTCATAACCTTTTTATTTCTATTATTTTTTGTTCTATTTTTCTATGAATGCATTTATGTATTTTTAGTAATATGATTTATATTTTTTTTTTCAGTTTCACGCTGTATCCTGCACATAGCAGGGAACGCAGAGGGAACCTAGTGTTAAGACACTCCGTTCCCCACTTTCTGCTGAATTCTGGAGGCATTGCGTGTTGAGTGGCAGAACTCAACGCCGCGCTTTTCCTCGACACCAGAACGAAGAAATGGAAATATAAATTTAAGTAAATATTTCATCTCCTCGAGTGGGGATCGAACCCACAACCAGCCGGTTTAACAGTCACACCTCGTGCCACTGCGCCACGACTGGCCTCAAAATTGTTTTATTGCTTCTTTTACTATTATATATCATATTCTGCTATAAAATAGTTTAAATAATAATATTATATACATATATCAGACAAAATTAACGATTATTTAGTGTATAAAATGGTCAATTTCAAAATAAATTAATCATGTGTTATATATAGAAAAGTGGTAACGTGGTGACAGTTGTGGCGTCAAGAAAATACTGAAAAGTGGATTGGTTTAACGAATTTAGCGTTGTAACCTAATAAAATATATGTATTTGCCAAATTGAGTGTTATTCGAATATATTCAGCGCAGAAGTTTTAACTTCATTAAATTTTCTGCGCTGTTAGTCATACGCCTATAAAATTTTACTGCCAGTTTTCGTGTAAAAGTTTCAATTCCACTTAGATGCTGGGTGGTATTTTAAACTTTTAAAAAGCTAATAAGCAAAGAGACTAAGCATATGAAAAGTTTACAAAGTAAATAGTAAAAACTCGGAGCGTGCCTGGACTTTATGGGTCCAAATACGTATACAGAACTTGTGAAAACCGAACTTGATTCACATAATTATTATTACGGCCCATTTTCATCATTTCTCTTATAATGGCGGGTTGCGAGGGCAAAGCAATTTTGTCAGGGGCCTACAGAAATTTGAAAAAGGAAAATTACACAATTTGCTAATAGCTACGGTACGGATAATTTTCTTGGAACCGTTTTTATACTCGGAGGTACATTGGGAAAGTTTATGTTGCTATTAAGAATTAAATGTTTAATACTGATTGATTTATGTTGAAACAATTTTAAATTAATCTATCACAGTAAGTAAATATTAAATTATAATTATTTAATTTTTTTCGGTGTTGATTTCTTCCACCCAATACGCAATGTCTCCAGAATTCCTCGGAAAGTGGGAAGCGGAATGTCTTCTGTCACTAGGTTCCCGTTGCCTACCCTGCTACATGCGGGATTTTTTCATATTTCTTCTTTCTCTTCTTAAATGATGGCATTCCCAAAGCATAAATATATCCACTTGCTAATAAACTCTAAAGTGAATAATTGTATAAAATACATCTTAGCAATCGTTTAACTTTATTAGGCAAATTATGTGAAATTTCTGCGTAACAGTAAGGCTTATAACTTCTTATAAGATTTACTAAAACTTTAATTCTGTTTTACATAATATATGTAATTATGTTTAAGTAGCGACATAAACCCTTAGAAGACAAACTTCAAAATTTATCAAAGAGATATTTCTATTGGTGCTCAGAAGAGCTTGATGATACATTAGTATAACTAAGAAATGTTTTAGTCAAATAATAAATTACAACCACAAAGCGGTAAGTAACTTTTATTCTCGCGAACGACTTATATTATATTCTTGAATTGAAATGGAACCTATCGTATAGGTGAATGTGAAACTATCCCGAGTGAGAGAGATTAAAGGCGTTATTCAGTGTGTCACGCCGGCAAACGAAATGTTCCGTATAAATAATCCTGAATAAAGCCTTCACACAGAATGGGCGCCGCGAGGGGGGGAGGTGGGGGGCATGGGGGGGGGAGGGAGAGATTTATCCTCTTGAATCTAATCTTGTGGATAACGAAAAAAGCATTTTCTACAAAAAAAAATGTCTCAATTTTCGCGACACTATATACTTCAGGACAATTCCCCTTTGTCTACTGAAAAGTCATTCGGTCGAGATGAATTAGAATATTACTCAAAGGTAGCATGAATCTGATGTTTTGTGCAAGAAGAAGAGTTGTAGCTTTTATGTATATTGCAGAATCACTTAAGATTATTGGAAAGTGAAGGCGTCACTCGGAGATGTTTTAACGTTAGTTAGACAAGCGTACTCGCTATAGGTTCTTGATGTTCTACTTTGCAATACATTCTTTCATAATAATATTTGATTTTATTATTTTTATTTATTTTATAAAAATTCTTACTCCAATAAATTGAATTATATTTGCTATATATTTGAAATAGAAACTCTATTTTTAACTTAACATTCTTTAGAAATAAAATTTATAGCAGTGAATGTTTGTTGCAGCAGAACTCGTTATCAGACAGGTTGTTATTAAGGAGCGCTCACGATGGAGAAGTGCAATGAACACATTCTTATCTCAATAGTTTTGGCTTTCAGTAAGCTGTTATATTTTCCCACAGTTTGAAGTATTTATTTACTAGTTGACTTCTCATGTTATAGATGTATTACCTTATAGAGTTAGTTAAAGATTAAATGTTTTTGAAATCAATGTTTTTTGTTCACTGTGGGTTCCGTATTAATTTCAGGATTGTAGGTCAACGGTAAGTATAACTTAATAAAAGTTGACAAACTTAAGTTTGCGGTCCTTTGTACTAATTTGGTATTAAATGAGCTACCATTATAAGTTTGTAATAGTTTTTATTAGTAATATAAATAAAAAAATCCACTTTTCGGATTTTTTTCTTTATTAGTACTAAAATACTGTAAATTTTCTAATTTTATATCTAATTTTATACAAAATGCAGCAAAAATTATGCATAAATGCTCGTATCTTTTAATTGCATTGATCTGCGCTTCAACCGACGTTTAATCTGGATTATTTATAATAATTTTAGATTAATAGTCTAGGCAAACTCGACGAAGTCCACGCTAACAAAGTTGTGGGCGACGACTAGCGTGTTAAAACATAAACTTAATATTTATTTTGTTTAAGTTAAACTTTAAAATCCTTCGCCATCAATTTGTTATTTATTTTTTGAGTATATTTACAAAAAAAAGCAGGCAAAATTAACTAATTTAAAAGTATTCAGATTATAGAAAGTACTGTACTATCATTTTTCATTTATATCCATCGTAGAGTTAAGCTTTATGTTCCGAGTATAGTAATATGAAAGTTCAGAATGGATTTTAGTTCTCACAGGGAAATATAGTTCATCCCCGGATATTCAAACTGTACGCAAGCCAGATTCACTCGCCCATAAAAAGATGAAATTAAAAACAGAAATGGTGTGCTAAATTCGCGTATTCGTGGATATCATTGTGTATAGTAAAATATTTCAACACGATGTGTGGTGGAAATTTATTTTTAGCGTATTTGTTATTATATACCTGTATCGTCAT
This sequence comes from Heliconius erato x Heliconius himera, assembly GCA_013421005.1. NCBI lineage: Eukaryota > Metazoa > Arthropoda > Insecta > Lepidoptera > Nymphalidae > Heliconius > Heliconius erato x Heliconius himera. The sequence continues at coordinate 15,271 of JAATLQ010035669.1, forward strand.
TTGTATGACAATAATATATAGTTGCGTTTATGCGTTATAAGTTTTTTTTTTGTGGATTGTTATCTTTATGATAACAATCCACAAAAAAAAAACTTTAAGAACGGGAATGGTTTTATTTTGATGATAGTATTTTCTTTAATTTAAAGTATGCACTATATTTTATAGAGGCTGTCGAGGCGCAATGGACAGTATCAAACTGTAATGTATTCGATCTCCATTACTGTCAATGATAAAACTTAAATTATGAATTTATTTTGAACTTTTCACTCTATGGTACACAAAGCGCGGCGTTAACTTCCGCCGTTTGACACGCAACGGCTCTAAAAATAGGCCAGTAAGTGGAGAACGCCGCCAACTCTGCTATACGGGAAAAATCGTAGGGTTGGTTTACTTAAAATTAATAATGAAAGTGTTCATTGTATAACTTTTAAATCGTTTTCCTATCCCACAAGGATCTCTATATGAATATGTAAATAGTAAAGGGTTAACGAAATACCTAAATATTACTTAAACATGTGTGAAAAGATATGCTTACAAAATTTTATCGTCAATTTACGAACATTATTTGTCGTAGCTTTGATTGATTTATTTTTATTTTTAATTTGTCGTAGCATAATCTGAAGTTAAACTTCCAATATATATATATATATATATTGGAAGAATATATATATATATATATATATATATATATATATATATATATATATATATTTTTTCAATATTATATATATATATATATATATATATATATATATATATATATATATATATATATATATATATATATATATAAATGTCTTACGGACTAGCAGCACTATAGGTTTCACCGTTTACCCATTAAACCCAGCGGAAATTTACAGCGCATACTACTATGAAGCTTCGATAGAAGGCCCACCTATCGTGGGTCGTAGTCGCCTTGCGTATCCCGGTGTTTCTCCTGGGACGTCCGGAGCCTCGAGGCTTGGTCTAACAACATGCATTTCGAACTATAACCGTTAATAAATAAAGAGAACGCTGATTGTACAGGTGAAATTAAATTTTGTATTTCTTCATCACCCATAGATTTATTATGATTCGCTGCAAAAATTAAATATTATTCTTAGATTTAAATATATTTTTTATATATTTCAATATTTTTTTATAAACTTTTTCAGTTTTATACTGTATTCCACTTATAGCAGTATGACTAGAAAGAATCTTGTATAAAGAAATATATTATATAATATATTGTATAAAGAATAATAAAAATCATTTATTTTTCCATAAGCATCGAAACCATAACATATCGCTTTTACAGTCAGGCTCGCCACGATAGCATTTAACATTTAAATTTATAAATGCGCTATGATCTTGTGTTTTTCTTTTTAACATCTGATGCAAAGAGAGAGGTGTGTGCTTGTGTGTATATCTATTTATCTGCGGCACCGTAACTCCGAAACGGAAGAACGGAGTTTCGTCTAGTTTTTTATTTTTTGAAAGATGACTTAATCAAGAGTGGGCCAAAATGTTGTCCTGGAATTGCAGTATCAGCTGAAATCTGTAGCATATCCAACTAACAAACAGCAGGTACAACGAGTAGAGATAGATTAAATTTCAGAGTTTATTAAGTCGGAGGATTTGAAATCTTTAATGAAACGAACATATGCACAAATTAGCTATCCATTATGTTAGCATTTTTTAAGTAGTACAAGATACTCCTCTTCCCACTTTCCGCCGAGTTCTGGAGGCATTGCGTATTGAGTGGCGGAACTCAACGCCGCTCTTCGCCTTAACACCAGAGCGAAGAAATAAAAAAGAAATAATCCTCGAGTGGGAATCGAATCCACAAACTGCCATTTTTACAGTCCTACGCTCGCGTTTACATTTACACACTTGTACCCCTGCACCACGACTGGCCGCGATAAAGATAACATATTATGTTAGCGAAAACACAAAATCAGAATTAGATATGTATTACAATGTGGTATAGAGATCTAGCAACCATGATTAAATGAATTATCGACTAAGTAATCAATATATTTTCTATATACTCCCACTCGTGTATAGGGGCCTCAATCAAAGCAAATTTATTATTAACTAGATGAAAATTAGCGATGATATCTCAAGTTGATAATGAAACATCAAACTAATTTGATTGATTGCTGTTTGATATTGTCATTGCAAAATGTATGTGGGAAGGTAACATTTGAGACAAATAGGCTTGGAATTATGATTAAATTTGCTTATTAATGAACCCCAGCTTTGTCCGTTTGAACTATACGATTTTTTAATTAAGTGTAGGCAGATATTGAAGAAAAGAATATTAATTATTTGAATTTGGTTCTCTGTATTGGTTTTTTTTTTCAGCGTTACGCTGTATCCCGCGTTTAGTAGGGTAGGCAGATGGAACTTGGTGTTAAGACTTTGTTCTACACTTTCCATCGAATTTTTCGAGACATTGCGTGTTGAGTGGCGGAACTTAACGCCGCGCTTAAGCGCGCTTGAAGTGAAAATAGTAAATTAATTCCCCGATCGAGTATCGAACCCACATCCGTCGCGTTATAGTCAAATGCTTGTGACCCTGTATCACGACGGCGCCAGAGTCGTGTTTAATTACGATTTATTTAGTCACTAAATAAATCGTAATTTTGAGGATTTATTTCATTTTATTGGCAAAAATTGTCATATTTAATAGAAATATGTTTAGTATTTCAATTATATCTAAGTAGGCGGTAAGTACGCACACACTGCTAACGCAGTTTTTCCCGCGTAAATTCCGATCCCGATCTTAAATCTTAAAATACTGCATTATATAATCTCAGTTTTTTTTCTATCATCATACAAATAATAAATTTACCAACAATATAAAACAAAAAAAAATCGAAAACTAAAGTTTCAGCTATATCAATAAAACAGTTGAATAAAATAACTGTTTTTAGCAATTAGTAATTTTGTTGTTCATTAAGTGAAATTTAACATAAAAACGGCATTGAATTGTTGATGAAGGTGCTTCATAAATCTTAAGAAAATCCAAAAAATCTTTATAGAAATTACGATAATGTAGTAAAAAAATTTGAAGTCATTATCACTCAATTCTGTTTATTAAATCAATAATCATATAGTTCAAGCGGGCGAAGCCGCGGGCGGGCCGCTAATTTGTAATAGTTTTATAATTCTGAACCCTTAAGAAATCCCTAACATCCTTTACATGATACAACTTTTTTATTTTCCTTTGTTAGAATGTTTTTTTCCTTTTGCTTGTAATTGTATTTTATTTTGTTGCTTTGTATTTTATATATTTATGAAAATTAAATAATAATAATTAAATTGAATTATTTCATAATAATCTTTGTAATATAATTTTTATTCTTTGTTGTTTATTTGTGTCCTTTTTATGTGTTTTTTTTGCTCTATTTTGAAATTATTATTCGTTTTTTTATATATATATATATATTTATGTGTAATTGATAAGTCATTCAAATTACATTAAAATCGTAAAGGGACATAGACGCTGATGACTGTGACACTCTTAATACTAGTATGGCACCAACGCTCACCAGATTTTTAGCATACAATCATTTTTTTAATCTAGATTGAGTTACAAACTCACACATCCGCTAATAAACTTATTTAGTCACGTAAGCAGTCCTCCAAACAACTTATTGCACTTCTTTCTGCTTTAGAACTTTTTGCTTTTTACTTTTCAACCCCGAGTAAACATTCAATAACAATGGAAAAGTTTCAGTTAGTAGATTTGTTTAAAGACAGACCAGAGCTCACACCTCTTTGTAATTAGAAAAGTTTTCATTTTTAGCTATTGATTAATTATTTAAAAATTATTTCGGTAAAAATATAAAAAAAAATAACCGACATTTTTAAAAAGTGTAATATGATGTTTATCATCTTACAAAGCTGTTATAACTATGTAAATTATTTTATTGCATTTGCCAAAAGATTGATACATTCAAACGTAACGTGTTTTATGTCATCAGCGGCAAGAGCGCCCTCCGCGCGAGTCGACCCTGTGCTTGCGCCGTAAACAGAGCATCGAATTATTTTTTAAATTTGCATTTTCTCGAAAAGTATACGTTCAAATTATATACTATAGAAGCTGAAGTTTATCTGATATTTATTTAGATATTTTTGCCGTACGCGCGCTTAAATCAAATCATTCATTGTAATGGTTATTTTGTTATTAACAGCTAACTAATACGTATACCATAATGTTATATAGCTGAGAAATGTAACTTGCATACAAAAGAAAAAAAGTAAGTCGGGCCAGTAGATCGAGAGATCTTAGTATTTAAAGAAAAAAAAACAAACTATTTTTAAAATGTTATTCCAAACCTAGGAAAGAAAAATATTTATTTAGAAAAAATTTGAACGACCAGGAGGCGCCGGTTCAAGTCCCGCTAGGACTTGAACCGGCGCTTCCTGGTCGGTTTCCAGGAGGCGCGGGTTCGAGTCCCGCTACGTAAATTTTTTTATACGTTTTCAATAAGTATTTTTAACAAATAAACTCTTCCGCTTTATTATATGGATAAAAAAAAATCTAGTCGAAAATTAGATTTTTTTTTCTTTCACAAGGGTAGTATCGCAATCAACTCACGATTCTGAACGAGAAAAAGTAATCAAAATGTATTATTTTTCTCTTCGATACAAACGATACGAGCAATTATTTTAATAGAACTTCGATTACAATTCTAGCAGTTCTGATATATTTAACTTCTATATTATACGAACTGAGAGTATCTGTTATGATTAAAAAGATATTATTCAAACATTCATGGTTCATTTCTCTCTACTCATATGATTTTTTAAAAATCTATAATTTTTTTATAAAATAGATATAATTTTTATGTGCCGTTCAATTATTATTTTTTTAATTCTACTTTATAGTGTTACTATCGTATTACTACTAGTGGTTTGACGTTTTGTATCTTTGTACTTTATAATATTGTGCTTGAAATAGCAATTTTTTATTTACTTGTCGAAAGCGTAATAATTAGTAAGCCTAAAGTGTATAAAAATTTAGGAGTGCCGAGATTTGAACTCGCCTTTCTTGGACACCTTCCAAGAGCTCTAACCGCTAAGCCATACGGTCTCATCAAGCTACGTTTAAATTCTTATACGCTTGTTACAACTTATTTATGTTGTTAGCATCTCTGGCTTTTCGTTACATTATTTTCGTCTACCTCATGATGCAAGAGTTTCTTTGAAAATTAAACAACGCATACTGAGGACTATGTCAACGGAAAATACAACACAAAACAAAGTTAATTTTGCGGACGCTTGCACACATTTTGTATGAAATTAATTACAATTATAAGTTTGTATTGAGTTTTTTTAACGAAATCCTAAGTGGAAATCGAACTCACAATAGTCGCAATTACGATCAGACTCTGTGCCGCTGATAGAGCGTCTTAAGAAATGATAATATAGTTTATTATAAAAACTTTAAAATTCAATTATGCTAATGTTATATAAACATGCTGGGTGTGGAGTGTGAAGATTAAAACGTTGCTTCTATCATAAATATTATTCCTCCATCGTACTATGAAACTTGTAGGAGATTAAATTTTGTTAACTAATTATATTTCCTATTGAATAACGTTCGTGTTTCTTTTAAATATTGTTATAAAATCGTTTGATATGCGACCGAGAGCGTAGGTCCCATGAATAAAATTATTTAACTTGTAGAAACGTTCCGCATTACCCGTCGTCGGCAGGCCGTCTATTGCTCTACAGGGTACAGTTACTTTCATTTTAACTTCTACAACGATGTGAAAATATTTCTCGGCGAGTTTATTGCTGGCGGGAGAGTTTCTGCGGTCCAAACGGAATCTGAATATAGTATAAGGTAGTGTTTAAGTGTCAACCGACCAGCTTGGGGCACAGATTTATTTTATGTTTTTTATAGAACATTTGGTTATTTATTAAAGTTAACATTTTGGTTAAGGTTACTGTTAGCAACTAAGAAAGAGCAAAAGAAATTGCAAATATATAATTTTTACATACTTATATTTATATGATCTATAAATTAAGTGCTAATTGATATCAGTCATTATTTTTTTTATTATTATTATTTTAATTTCACACTGTATCTCGCATGTAGCAAAGTAGGCAGAAGGAGCCTAGTGTCAAGACACTCCGCTTCCCACTTTCCCCAAAATTCTGGAGACACTGCGTGTTGAGTGGCGGAACTTAACGCTGCACGTTGCCTCGTCATTTTCAACGTCTAATAAAATCGTATACACATACAGATACGTCTACATATTATAGCACGGCAATATTGCATTGTGTTCTGTTTATTGTTGTTTATTAAGCACGTGAGCGCTACCTACTCGTAGCTAGCTTGAATACAAACCAACATTGTGCTTACTTGAATGTTACGCTAATATCTTTGTTTGCACAGTGTGTTCACGAACTTGTACTAACAAGAAATAATTACTGCCTTGTGTTGGCGGGCTCATATCGCACGCGAGAGAGCACTACGCAAACCTCTAACAATGTGTACAAAGGGCAACCTAATATAACGTGCACGTTATATTATTGTTACTATTCAGGTAAATTAATGCTATACAAAGAACATTTGTTGGCTGCCAGAAGAAAGCTGCGAAATCATAGTAAATTCAGTTTATGAGTAATTTTTTTACAGACACACATGTATGTGTAGTAAAACAGATAGTTCGATAGCTATAATAAATTTCAAATTTCATTATTTGAAGAGGAAGTCGCGAGTTGCCAATAGCTATTGGGTTTTCCGATCACGTCTCCATACTATTGGCGAGGATATTCGAGCCACCTGTGCCCGTACTCTATGAGGCTTTAAACACGCCTCTGCTCTCGATAAACCGACTGTGAAATATTCGCGGTGTACGCCTGAAGCCACATTTCCTTATGAATGATACATGCCAGCGTGCGCTTCACCATTTTCTGGCACGACGCGATCGAACTGCTGTAGTTATTGCATAATTTCTAAAAGCTACTCTATCTCGCCTTGCTTTAATATACTGCAGGATTTTAAAGTTACAGAAATAGTGGAAGGTGAAGTGGTATGGGGACCGGGAGGAACTGTTCTTGTATTAGTTAGTAATGGTAGAGTGTGGTCATGAGCGTATCTCAAATTAAATCTTCCCAACAAATCTTTACCAGAATGAACCGCCCCTACTTATGTTTTACAATTAAAACATCAAAAAAGTTAATTTTTTGAAGAAATAACTTTATTTTAATTACAATTGACATAATTTCATGAAAAAGATTTAAATTGTTACACAATATTTATAAATTCCTTTCGTGGTGACAAGTTCATAGATGATTAAATTCCTTGCGACGCGACGTGTATGTGAAGAGTATTCCACGTCATTATGTTTTCCATTTTCTGCTAAATTTGGGAGTTCTTGCTTTAAATGTACGAATGATATTTACGTTGCTTGATACATACGTTACTTTTTGTTGTTGAAGAATATTCTCTTATTGGTATATACTCGTACGTACATACTCTTATATATCTATATTATTTTACAAATAACCTAAAAAACAAAACAAAATAAATTACAGTGCAAAAATAATAAAAATGCGCTTTAGTTTTGAAAAATATCCTTATTTATATAAACATACGTAGAAAATTCTTTTATTACTTCAGTAAATGTTTCAGCGGGTAGAATCGCATCATTTGGAAAATTACATTTCATAGTACGGGCCAAAGCTCATCTCTTGGAGGAGTCGCGGACTTTACGAGTCGCAATTTGTTACCGTACAGCCTTAAAAATCCGCATTTTATTGTCTCGCCTCTCATTTTGACTTTAAAAACGCCCTTTCAAGGGTCACATTCAGTTCTACAATTCAAAGAACTGTGTTTAAAGAAAAGATAAGTATAAAATTTTACATTGATATTTTTCATAATTTGGGTGTATTTTTTTGTTATTAAATTAAATTAAAATTAAAAAAATAAATTAGCTTCACGCTATATCCCGCACACAGCAGGGTAGGCAGAGGGAACCTAGTGTTTAGACACTCCGTTCCCCACTTTCTGCCGAATTCTGGAGGCATTGCGTGTTGAGTGGCAGGACTCAACGCCGCGCTTAACCTCGACACCAAAGCGAAGAAAATGGAAATATAAATTTGAGTAAATATTTCATTTCCTCGAGTGGGGATCGAACCCACAACCAGTCGGTTTTACAGTCACACCTCGTGCCCCACGACTAATAGTGAAATAGAAATAATAATAATAATGCAAAATGCTAAATATCAAAATTCCATAAAAAAGGATGTCACATGACATAATTACATTACAGCGACTGCGGGAAAGATTAGGATACAGGTTTAATTTGTTGTAGTTTACGACGGATTAGTAGATCAAGCTGAGGTCGTAAACGCGAACCTTAGCCTGAAATGAAAATGAAGGCATCAATGGAGAAAGCATTTATCAAAACGTTTTACGAACCAGAAGAATATAAACTAGAAACATAAATTTCAAAGCATTCGCCTCGGCTTTGGCATATCTTTAAGTTTGATTTTAAAGGTGCCTTTACCTTTACCGCAGCTTTATGTGTATCTGCTGGAGATAACGATATAAGTGCACGTAAAGCATTTACGGAATTCTCGTCAATTCCTGATGAATTTCAAAAGAAGAGCTGCACAAAGTCGCAAAGCTGAAAGTGAAATTATAACAAGTTTTTAATACAAAACTATGCTGGAAGGGGAAAGGACAGGCAAACGTTGGTTCACTGAAGCGAGATAAACATAAAACTAATAATTTGCTGAAAGTAGAAAAAAGAACAAAACCTACGTCTTTTTCACAGACTGATTGGAGAAAAAACAGTTTGGAAACGGGTCGGAACTTGTGTCCCGTTCATAAGTAGTAGTAGCACATAGGTTATCTAAAATTTATCATTTAATAATATTTTTTTAAATGTATGCTGCTTGTGGGATACATTCCGCATATAGCAGAGTAGTCAGAGAGTACATAGTGTAAAACTACGTGTCCCACTTTCCGTCCAATTTTCTGAACATATCGTAATGGGTGAAAAAAGTTCAACGCCACTCAATTTTTTAAAAATCGATCCATGGAGAAATTGACGGCCAGTCATAAAAAATTGCAGTTTTTGAATTTAAATATATATCCTCCTTTTTGCAAAAAGAATTCGATTAAAATTTATATCATATCTATTTGTTATACAGTCACACGCTTGTGCCAGAGTAGAAGCTGTGTGACTGTAAACGCGACAGTTTGTAGGTTCAATACCCACTTGAGGAAATGAAATATTTAATTTTTTTTTCACTTTGGTGTCGAGGCAAAGCGCGGTAAAATTGGGTAGAGCGGAGTGGGTTATCACTATGCTTTGCCTTTGCCCACACTGCTAAATAACGGGAGACTACGTGAAGCTGAAAAAAAAAACAGTTATTACTTGTATAATACAAGTACTTATCTAAAATACTAGCTTATATTTCCAAAACAATAAGTAACGTTGTATAGGCGAACGTTGAAAATTAAACCGTTTGAAAGGAAGGGTATAAATTCGCGAAATCGCACCTTGCTGACACATAAAGTGAAATAAATAGTCGTAGCCGGGCGTTGCGTGCCGCTCCCGCTGGGCTTCATGTATACCAATTGTCATTTACAATCTAAACATCGACTTGTCTTCATAGAAATATGGTTATTGTCTGAAAGGATAAATTACTTTACGGTGATTTGTTTTGTATATATATATATATACCTACTAAATACATATTTATGTATTTAGTAGGTATCATCAAGGTAGCGCTAAAAGGAAGGACAGTAAAAGGGTGAAGATAAAAATATCTAATTAATATTTTAGTTCAGCTCAGTTATTAGTTATGGCATTTCGAGCATGCCACTAATCACTTCGTCACCGTCACGTTGTATGGAGAATATACGAAGGAGACTGTATGGTAAAAAAGAGATAATATTACACAATATGGAGAATGCATGTCAAAAAGAGATCCAGTACTGCCTTCACCTATAAAATGTAAAAAAAAAATAATATTTATAATATGTACATGAAAATGGATTGGTAATAAGAATATTTTACAAGTATGTTAGTTTATAGCTTAATATTTTTATATTTAATATATTTACATAAAAATTTACAAAGAGGACTAAACACAGACATTAACAAACATTGAACATTAAGGGGATGGAAGGGGTTTACAAGGAAATACATTACATAAGGGATGGATTAACTTAGGACAGGAGAAAAGGATGTGGAAAGCGGATGGAAAAGTCTCTGACCCTGATCTTGGCTAGGTGCACAGGCGTACATACATGCCCAAGGCGCAAACGACAAATAGTTGATATAATCATCCGTTAATTAATATTTCATTATTTAATATTTCATTAATTAATATTTCATTATTAACATTTGGTAGATGTCAAAAACTTTTGAGCATTATTAGACGATATATAATACGACGCGCCTATTTTGGAAGAATATGAGACATTTATATTATACTAGTGGGCGCGCGCAGCTTCGCCCGCGTATTTGTACCATTAGGAGTAACTTTAAAAAAAACACGAAACACATGTTCAATAAAATATTTTTAACAGTCTGAATTTAATTTTTTATAAAAATTGGTGACGATTTAAAGATTTTTCCATACAAACTTTCAACCTCTTATTTGAACCCTAAGGGAGTGAATTCTAAAAAAACCATGAAACACGTGTTCAATGAAATATTTTTAAAAGACTGAATTTCAAATTTTATGAAAATCAGTGCTGATTTAAAAAAAAAAACCATACAAACTTTCAACTTCTATTTCATCCCTTTAAGGTTAAAATTTTTCAAAATCTCTTCTTAGTGGATGTCCAGATTATGAAAATAAACATTTGTCCAAATTTGACGTTTCTACCATTAGCGGTTACGGCTGTGCGTGCGTCTTACCTCAGTCAGTCAGGTACATGTCCTTTTATTTATATAGATTTTATAATTATAATTTAATTAGGTATATGAATGATTTTTCTTAGGGACTGGGCTTTAAATAAATATTTATTTTAAGATTTTTTTTATTTATGCATCAAAATACTAAAGTAATTTATAGAAAATAGCACTAAACGTTTAGAAATATCTCAATATTAAAACAAGATTTTTAATAACTTATAAGTTGACATTAGTTTTAAAATTATTGTTACATATGCTTCTGAATTATTACCATCTGCGGTAAAACAAGAAAGTACTGCTCTCAATGGTCGTACAGTTTCAAAATATCACAAATTCATCTTTGAAATTTCCCGACAAACGAAGGTATACGATGCTATTACCAGAAATTCAATACAGAAACCCAATGGAGCTATTTGAAGTCGACTGTACTATATACATATGTATATAGGTATATACTCCGTATACTAATGCTGTATAGCTGCCGTATTCGTATTGTAATAGTTATATGTTGCAATCTACCTAATGGGACATAGTCATTGCCAGGTCTATTGCTCGGCTAAATTGCATACTATAATATGGTACTGATAGAAGCTTTTATGGGCGCGCGGCTTAAGACAATCTGAATTTTAAATTTAAAAAAAATCTTTTAAAATGTAACCAGATATTGAACAGTAATAGGTACAGTAATTGGTTTTTTCTTTCGTCTTGTCTTTATTTTAAGTTAGATAAATAAAATTTTGTACGACTGTCTCATATTCTTACAAAATATGAGAATCGTATTTTGTATCAGCTAATAATGCTTGAAAGTAATAAACTAATGCAAGTACTAATTAGATTTTTTTTAATCTTCATGCTTTATTCTGCATATTTACTGACTTTCTTTTCACTTTTCAGACGTGACCTTTTCTGGGCTGTTTGTAATCTTTTAAAAGGATAAAAAAAATGCATGAAGGTAAGAATAAACATAATATTGATAGAAGGTAGTCGCGGCAATCGTGTGGGATGGTAAATAAGTTCGATTCCCCGATGTTTATTAATATTTTCATTCCTTAGCTCTGGTAATAAGGCGAAAGTGCAGCCTTGACTTTGTATAAGAATAAGCACGTGTAATAATTTGACAAAATATGCTTAAAACTTAAAAATAAAGGTCAACGAGATGAGAGGAGAGGTAGTTGATCAAAAATAATATTGTTTGTTAAAAAGGTTTTGTTAATAAGGTGGCGTTGGCCGGTTTCCATTCAATTCGGTCTCGTCGACTACATTAAACTGATTGCAGCAATTAGCGGGTGGTGTAATTCTCGTTCCTCAGCTCCACCCCCTGCACTCTACACTTCACTCTGCCCCCACAGAAAATTACTTGAGCCTCGCGACGAATTTTCTGTGATTAAATAAAATCGACTTAAAAGAAATTGTTTTAGATTTTCTCTGTCGATTGTTTCCCTGTGGGCGTTTAGTATTGGCCCGTGGATTTCATTAAGGTAAGTGGATTTGTGATTAGGATATTACGTTTTTTGGGAGGATTTTGGTGATGCGGTGACATTCCATTTGTTATAATGTGATTACTTTCTTATGCTCAGAGCAATTGGCGCGCGAATTTTGCAAGCTCACGTCGACGGTAAACAAAGTTTAGGAAAATGAGTTTTGTTTGAAATTGTTCTCGAAACCTGTTTCTAGTTGGAGATAGTTATAATATTTACGTGCGTTTGGCTTAATTAGAGATTGTAATCTGGAGAGCAGGTATTAAGTGTATGAAACGAAATGTACCTAATATCAAATGATAGTGCAAAACATAACAGTAATCTAGTGCTAACGATATTTTATAATTGTACGCTTAGTTATTAGTTTTGGTAATTTAAGTGAGTGTAAAGTTGCAATTAATATAATTATGCATCTATCGAGGCCAGTCGTGGCGCAGTGGCACAAAGTGTGAATGTAAAACCGACTGGATGTGGGTTGGATCGCACTCGAGGAGATGAAATATTTATTTAAATGTATATTTTCATTTCTTCGCTCTGATGTCGAGACAAAGCGTGGCGTTGAGTTCTGCCACTCAACACGCAATGCCTCCAGAATTCGGCAGAAAGTGGGGAACGGAGTGTCTTAACACTAGGTTCCCTCTGCCTGCTGTGTGTGGGAATCAGAGTGAAGCTGATAAAAAAAATGTATCTATATATTAGTGTTGTCGTTACAGAAAAGAAAACACAAATTAAAAAGAAAAGCGACATACTACCATAAATTTCTACGATAAGATACGATAAGCTTATTGATGAGGCCGGTAGTGGCGCAGAGGCGTTACAAATTTGTGACTGTAAATCAATTAATTGTGGGTTCGATTCCAACTCAAGGAAATTAAATATTTATTTAAGCATAAAATTGTAAACATTGTCAAATGTAATGGTAGTGTGTGTAATGTTTTATTTATTGATTACATGTATTTTTAATTAATAGCGTACTGCACTTCTCTTACATACGTATAAACTATAAGTGTGCCAAACTCCTCCGTCCGCGCAAATTTCTTAAAAAGGGGGTCAAAGTTTCTGCTTCACGTATTAATACAGGATGGAAGTGTAAGCACCACTTTAAATTAAACCATAGTTTTAACTGCTCTATCAAAGCCTCATATATCAATTCAGAAAAAAAAAATTTCCAAAAATGAAAAAGTTCTTTTTTCAAATAAAATAAATAATAAAATTATCGTTTTAAAATAAAACGTCACTTGTAAAGAATATTATAAGCACGCACACATACGCACACACTTAACTGTCATAGCGGCAACGTCGCACACGCTTCATTCAAGAAATCGAGTCGCAGCAACTAGCGGTATGTAGCTAACGGCGGCGAAGTGATATTAAAGAATGAGAAACATCGTTCTTTCTCAATCCGTTATGACTTGTATGAATGAAAAGTAGATCGGCAATGCTTAATAGTATTTTTGTAGTAGTATGTGTATGTGTGCGTCACACGAAATAAAGGCATGGAAAAAGATCGTGAAATGAAAAAAAAATCCTACCTATACCTACCTTACCTTAATTAATTCCTTTAGCTCTGGGTTTGCAATATTTTAGTGTATATGCAGTTTCAGTAAAAGGGGCGCTGCCTCTTCCACCCTGTATATAGATTTATATTTTCATTTCTTCGCTCGAATGTCGGGACAAAGCGCGGTGTTGAGTTCCGCCACTTAACACAATGCCTTCAGAAATTAGTGGAAAATGGAGAACGAAGTGTGTCAACACTGCATCAACACACTGTGATGCTGATAAAAAAATAGCATGCTTCATTAATTATCATTTTAATTAAGAGACAAACAAAACAAGGAGTAAGATAAAGTATATATAATCAACGTTTGCGGTTGCAAATGTACCTGGAAATGATTTAACAGTGACAGCTCATACAACGGGCGTGCGGCACATTTAAAGGCAGTAACGCGGCACTGATAAATTTCAGCTGCGTCTGAAACAATAGAGGTTCCTGTTTTGTCCGTACACACACGATGTATGGTTTGAATGTATGGTCTCGTCACGTTAGACTAGGGTTACTCAACGTACGTTCCTTAAATACTGGTAAAGATGAATTATTGGTTTCGATGGATAAATATGCTCCTGACATATTAGCACTTAATGAAACCTGGCTCAGGCCGGAGGAGGAAAAGTTTTCCCTTACCATGCCCGGCTTCAAGCTTTTGCACATTCCTCGCGTAGGACGAAGGGGTGGGGGAGTTGGTTTTTATGTGCGTGATAGCGTACATGTGCGAAAAAGAACTCATCCGCAGTCTCAACTGGAACAAATGTGGCTTGAAGTCAAGCTACCGGGTATGAGTTGTATTATAATTGGTACTGCGTATAGACCGGAGCATGTTTCGATTGAGGTAGCTATTGAATCAATAAGTGAGTCTTTCAATATGTTTAGAAGATATAAACACATGTTTTTATTGACTGATTTCAATATTAATATATTAGACTCTTCGTGTAATAAAGTAACCAGTTTTATGGACTTTTTAAGACAATATAACTTAACACAATTAGTTAAGAACGCGACCCGTATTACAGACAATACAGTTTCATTGTTAGATCTAGTCATCACAGATTCCCCTGAACTTTGCAATGAAGTAAAGATTCACCACAATCCTGTCTTGAGTGATCATGCGATGGTCCTGGTTGACTGTTCACTCAACAAGCCTCCAAAATCATCTAGATATATTTACCAAAGAGACCTAGTAAGAATTAACAACGATATATTTTTCAACGATTTAAGCTCCATGCCTTGGATAAACGTATTTACACAAGAATCAATTGATGATAAGTTTTGCTCGTTTATTAATCTTATAACCTTTTTATTCGAAAAACATGCACCAGTAAAGAAAATAAAAATATTACACCAAAGTTCTCCCTGGTTAACTGACACCATTAAACTAATGATGACTCTTAGAGATTCAGCACTATTTCGAGCCAGAAAATCTGGTTCTAAGGTGCACTTAGATTACTATAAAAATCTTAAAAATTATGTTAATGGAGCAATACATCGAGAAAAGAAAGCTTTTTTTACCTTCTACGTTAATTCAAATGTGTCAAATTCTGCAAAAATGTGGTTATATCTTAAAAGATCTGTATCGTCAATTGATAATGGTGTATATGATATCCCTCAACACATAAATTACGCTGATGAAATCAACGATTTCTTTTTGAATATTCCGGGCAATTCAAATTGCGATAAGGCTACAATGGATTTCTTCATGGTAAATAAATTCTCCGACAGTCGGCTTACGTTGGAACCTTGCTCAGAAACGGAAATAAAACAAATTATTATGAACATCAAAACTAATGCATGTGGACACGACTCAATTAATATTAAAATGTTGCAAATGACCCTTCCATCTACTTTACCAATAATTACTGCCTTAATTAATGAATGTATAAAAACAAGTAATTTTCCAGAAATATGTAAGGTAGCAAAAGTAAAG
>JAATLQ010035670.1:0-31113 GCA_013421005.1 Heliconius erato x Heliconius himera
ATCGTAATTATGAATGTGGTTAACACCTATTTGTAATTACATTGGGCTGGAGCAGTGAAGGCGAGTGTTTGTTACAGTAAAGGGTACCCTGAAGCCTACACCTGTGGTCGCAAGTCCCAGGCACTGCTCCGAGCTTCTGAGTGTTTGTACATGTGTCATGTGTTCACATATGATTAGAACCAAAGGCCAGGACATGGCCGAGGCTCTACTCGTTTATTATTTACGCCCACCGTCGACACGATATATTGTTATTTTAAAAAAGATACGTGTATTTTATTTTTCGCCCTTCGTGAATATATTTTGTATTTATAAATATGTATGTGTATAGCTACCTATAGGTATTTATTTGACCGACTCTGTCGGCTATTTAATTAATAAATTTAAAATTAAATTTATACACAGTACACATACAGTTTTATATGAAATGTGGTAGATAGCTAATCTACTAATTTGGTTAGATTTACATACATTCATTGGAAATATGTTAAAATGATGAATAAATAAAAAAAAGTAAATAACAGTTTTGCACTTTTTTCGGTAAAGTAGGTTTAGTTATTTAACCCAACACTAGTCAAGACGCCCAATGCGTTCCGTCCGAATCTGAAACATCGCGTGTTGAGTGGCGGAACTCACGTCATGTGAGTACGAACCACATACAAAACATTTTAAATTATTTATTCCTCTGAATGGAGATTAGGGGATTTGGAGGCCAGTGGTGTCGCAAGGGCACAAAGTGTGACTGTAGGCCGACTGGTTGTGTGTTCGATCCCCACTCGAGAAAAGGAAATATTTATTTAAAATGTATATTTCCATTTCTTCGCTCTGGTGTAGTGGCAAAGGGTGGAATTCGCCGGAAAGTAGGGAACAGCATGTCTTAACACTAGGTTCCCTTTGCCTACCCTGCTGCGTGCGGGATACAGCGTGAAGCTAATTTAATTTTTGAATGGAGATTTGTTTCTTCCTAGCAAATAGGCAGAAACAGTATGATCCAAAATTTTCAGGCTTTATTGTACTCTCCAAACAAAAAAAACTGATTACATAATTCTAGGTCAAAAATCATTTTTTAGTTGATATGTGTACATAGATATATGTGTCAAACTGAAGTTAAGTGCGGCTTTGTTCGATAGCATCATCATTTTGATAGCATCATGTGTAGAAATCAATAAACATGACATAATTATGTCAGTAATAATACAGCGAGTGGGTGAACTTATCTTTATAATATCGTTTGTTTTTTTTTTTCAGCTTCACTCTGTATCCTGCATGTAGCGGGGTAGGCAAAGAGAACCTGGTGTTAAGACACTCCTCCCCATGTTCTGCTGAATTTTGGAGGTATTGGGCGTTGAGTGACGGAAATAAACGCCGCGCTTTGCTTCGATCCCAGAGCGAAGAAACGAAAATGTTAAATAATAATTATTACCTGGACTGGAATCGAAACCACAACCTGTCGCGTTTACAGTCAAACGCTTGCGTCCGTGCGCCACGTCTGGCCTCACTGGAGTCGTGGTCTGGACGAAGGAAACCGAGTGTAGTGATTTCAAGCGAATACTTCGACACGCAAGACATAATATGTCGTTTTTATTTTCCAAGCAATGGTTTTGAATTACGTTATTTCGTATTAAAAGTGGTGTCTTGACAATAGATGAATAAAATATGATGACGATGTAAAAGTGAAATAAAACAATAATATTTTTTATTCATCTTATTTTCTTTTTACGCCTCGGGAAGCGTAATGTGGGACGTCCTCCAGCACAGAGGACCTCTGGCATCAGCTGGATGCGAAGAGCTCAAGATCGAGCTCACTGCTGAACAGACTGGTGATGATGATGATGATTTTTCATCTCTCTAGTATCGTCTTATTTCAAATTGAATTAGCACCGCCTTCAATACTGTATAATTTCTCTATTCCGATAAACCACATATGTATGTAGGTATAAACTTTGGTACATTCTACCACATACATCAAAGTGTAAGAAGCGTTATTTTATTCGAAATAACTTATATTTCTATTCAAGGAATGAATATATTCGCAATATATTTAAATAACTTTATATAATTTCAATATGTTTGTTATACTGAGACTGTATATTTTACAATTTGTACTCGTATTATTTTTATGAATAGTTATATTTTTTGAGCTTTACACTGTATCCTGCTTATCGTAGAGTAGCCATAGAACACATAGAGTCGACACTCAATTCTCCACATTCCGCCTTAACTTGAAGTATTGAAGCCTGTTCAGTGGCAGATGTCAACGCCGCGCTTTATCTTAAAGAAGAGAAATAAATATAATTCGTCCCCTCGATTGAGGGTAAAACTAACAATCATCACTATTACGATTACAGTCAACGATGCAACGAAAGCAATTTTAATAATAATAATCGAATCTAACTTCACGCTGTATCCCTAGTGGGGTAGTCAGAGGGAACGGACCGCAAACGCTAAGGACTCTGCATACCTCTTTCGCCTCGTCCACTATCATCAACCTCTTCATACAGCCCTCCAGGAGTTCCTCATGCTTTTGACGTGACCTTCCAAAAGTATTTTTAACATTTTTAAAGTGTTATTCTACACTTTGGAAAAAAAAATACGGGACTCGAGCCCGCTCCTTCTGGAAACCGACCAGGTCCTGGTAAAGTAATCTTTGATACTGTGTTTTTGTAGGTTAATCGAGGTTTCCCCCATATGTTCTATATGATTATTGTTCAATGCACGTTCTTCACAGGCTGTTAGTATAGGATACGTCGGCGACAGAGTGATTAATCACTTAGATCAGAGCTCTAAACAAAGTTGCCACTAACGATTACTAATGATCGCGTCTCAGCAACTCGCATGGCTTCGGGGTTAAATCGTAAGCCCTTTAAACGTCTGACAAGCCATCTTAGATGTTTTACTTCGTAATAAACGGTACTGTGAAAATATTTCTTTAATAAAGTGAAAAGATAAATAGATGTATATTTTAGATTTATTCATTCTTTATTTTTTTAGTGGTAAGGAATCTTTTTGGTAGAGTTGACAAAGTTTTTATTTCAATTAAATTTATACTAATTCATACATGAAGGTCGAGAGTTCACTAATTCGTTTGAAATTGTTTTTGTTAATAATATAGATGTTAACAAAAAGGTTCACACTTTCCCGCATAGCAGGATAGGTAAATGAAATATAGTGTTAAGACACTGCGGTTCCACATCCCGCCCGATTTTCAAAGCAGTTTAATGGAACTCAACGGCGTACTTTGTTTACCAGAGCGGAAAAATAAAAATAAGCAAACTAATTATTTTTTTAAGCGAGGATTGAACCCACAACCATAGTGTCATTCGCCGTCCCACTACGTCACAGCGGCTCATAAATATTTTATACATAAAATATAGGTACAAAATACATTCTATATTATGATTATTTACTATTCATTATCATATCGATACAACAGGGAATATGAGAAACATGCAGTAGCAGATAAGAGGTCTTGATGTTCATAGATTTCTCGATGAAAGGGATACTTAAACATTACAGTATATTGGGGTTCCGTTCCCAAGGGGTCCGGTCGGAGTTGTATAGCTGTCACTGCACTATGTACAGTGTCTGGGTTTCTCTTTTGTAATGGATTCCCATATAAAATACTATATGAAACCTCTATATGAATCAATATAAAGGTGATAAATATTGATCGAATTGAAAGTAACGCCAACGTGGTCCAGTTCATTTTGTTTTGAAAGTAAAAGAGTGGGTTCAAATCCCACCTGGCTGAAGATTTTTGATCGTAGTCGATATAATTTTGGGTGGGATGCATTATTATACATGTAATATCTTTAGTTGAAATTGTTAAGTAAATATTAGGAATATTTAGTAAATATATAGAAAATTTTATGAAGTCTAAAATATACCTTCTATGGTAAATGGTATAAAAGGAATAGAATATCTTCTTTAGGGCTTCAAGGGCGTCCGCAATAGTTCGTACTTTTTCTTCAAAGGTGACATTTTTTTGGGGCGAGCAAGTATTTCGTACAAAGTTTGAAGTAAAAAAGCTAAACCTATTTCTTCTCCTTCTTTTGTCTGTCAATATTATATTTCTCAAGATCGCACGATGCTATCACAAAGAAAGGGCAATGCCTATTCTTGATACTGCTTTTTCTCTTGCATCAAAATAAAAATAATATTATTATTATTTCCTTATTTTTTTAAAGCGTTTTGTCAATCAGAATGTGTGCTTTGCATTAACTGGATATCAATTAACACAAAATAAAACATAATATAGATTTTTCTTCTTAAAAATAAAATGGGGCTATTAGGTACGTTAGTATTGTAGTTTAAACAAATAATATCATTAATATCATAGGTGTACCGAACGGGCGGATCTCGAATGAACGAGCCGCTGGCGCCCTGTACACTATAGGTTCCAGTTAGTGGGAACACGGAGATCGCCGAATGAAACAAGATGATATTTATATATAACGGTCGGTGACTGACGGCTTCTTCAAATATGTCCTCCTATTATTCTATTTGTCTTCCTATATTTCTTTCTATTTTTCTTCTTATTTTTCATCCTATTCACTATATATGCTTGAACTGGTTGTCCGACACAACGACCGCGCGTCTTTGCTACCTATCCTTGCGCGGAGCTATACCGTAAAGAGAGCCGCAAGCCACCGAGCCGTTTTATCTTTATTTAAGCTAATATTTTCACTATGATAATAACAAGTTTTTGCTTATATTTTAATAACTATCTATCGGACGCTTTTACAATTTATATATATATTAAAATATACTATTTAATTATTTACTATTAGAAATTTACGAAAGATACTGTAACTATGACGAAATTCACACAAGTTATTTTCATATAAAATCTTTATTATACCTACACTGAGATATCTGCTACCAAGAATGACATAGAAGTGGTCCTTGATCAAGAAAAAGTTGGAAAACCCTGATATAATGAAAAATTCAGGATTTATCTGCGACAATATCGTAGCCACGTTCCGTTGCTATAAATACACGTACGACCACTTTGAATGCTTGCGGCCTATTAACCGTAATGCAAGCGACTTTTTGTCTCTCGTCAGAACAGCAGTAGGGAGTTCCATATGTTCTATTTCAGTCGCCGGGCGCTTGAAAGGCCTCGTTCGCACGGCGACTTTTAGTAGTACGACAAAAAGTAGTTTCAATAGAACAAATACATTCGCGTGGATACGTTCACATGGAAGAGAGTTTAAATCGCGGCTAAATTTTTTCTCCAGCTGCCCTCGTTCGCACGGGAGATAAAAAGTAGCGGCGTAAAAACCCAGCGAAAGAGATTTTATATCGCGTACAATTTGCCTGTTCATACGAGCCAAATCACTTTTTATCCATCTTTCACGGTAGTAATATGTGGAAATGGTTAAAGCAAAAGTACTAGCAGTATCGATTTTTTTAATAAATTAATTTGGTTCACGCTCTATGCCATACACAGCAGGGTAGGCAGAGGAAACCTAGTGTTAAGACACTCCGTTCCTCGTTTTCCGCCGAATTCTGGAGGCATTGCGTGCTGAGTAGCGGAACTTAACGCCTCTCTTTGCTTCGACACCAGAGCGAAGAAATGACAATATAAATATAAATAAATATTTCATTTCCCCGAGTGGGGATCGAACCCGTAACTGTCACGTTACGGTCACATCCTTGTGCCGTTGTGCCACGACAGCCTTTTTTTTATATTAAATTTGTTTTAAAAAGTAAATTTTTAGATATAATTTATATATAAAAAAAAAAACAAGAAAAAATAATTCATAGTTCATTTGTTAGTAACTAATTTTTGTATCGTCCAACTTTGTTATGTCAGTATTTAATTAATTAATTAATCAGTTTCACGCTGCATCCCGCACACAGCAGGATAGGTAGATGGAACCTAGTAGTAAGACACTCTGTTCCCCACTTTTTGCCAAATTTTGGAGGCTTTCCATGTTGATTGGCGGAACTCAATACCGTGCTTTGCCTCGACACCATTTTTTTTATTTCTCCTCAGAACAGCAGTAGGGAGTTCCATATGTTCTATTTAAAAAAAATTTAAGTAGAACATATGGAACTCCCTACTGCTGCTCTGACGAGAGACAAAAAGTCGCTGAACCAAATTAATTTATTTAAAAAATCGATACTGCTAGTACTTTTGCTTTAACCATTTCCACATCTTACTGCCGTAAAAGACGGATAAAAAGTGGTTTAAAATCGCTCGTATGAACAGGCAAATTGTACGCGATATAAAATCTCTTTCGCCGGGTTTTTACGCCGCTACTTTTTGTCTCTCGTACGAACGAGGGGTGCAATTTAGCCGCGATTTAAAATCTCTTCCGTGTGAACGTATCCACGCGAATGCATTTGTTTTATTGAAACTACTTTTTGTCGTACTACTAAAAGTCGCCGTGTGAACGAGACCTACAAAGTCACAATTTATATTTATATTTATTGTTAATTTATATTTAGTGCGTCAAGGGTACCCGATTTTTGCTTTAATTCAATATTTTGTTTTTTTGTTTTCAATATTCATCTTTCAGATTGTAACATATTATAATGCATTTCACTCGGTTTTAGGTCACATGAACACTTTTTATTCATTTTCGTATGAAACATTTCAAAAGCATAATGTTATAAATAATACATTTATTTTTATATTCAAAGATTTAATGTTTTGTTGAGTATATTAAAATATAAATAGATAAGTCTCAATCATAGTAAAAAAAAACAAAAGGAAAACAGAATGTAAAAGGGCACGGACCACTAATGTCTGTGGTATTTAATAATTAGTAATAAAAAAACATCTAATTAAATCAGTTTCATGCTGTATTCCGCACACAACATGTTAGACAAAGGGAACCTAGTGTTAAGACACTCCGTTTCCCATATTCCGAGGAATTCTACATGCATTGTTTGTTGAGTGGTGGAACTCATCGCCGCGCTTTGCCTCGACACCAGAGTGAAAAAAAGTAAATATTAAATCCTTTATTTCCATTTCCTCGAGTGAGGATTGAACCCTTAACCTGTCGCGATTAAAGTCACGTGTGCCTCTGCGGAACGACTGGGCTATACACACTTATAGCAACCGCTACGGGCCATTGCAAATTGTTGGAAGTACCAATTTATATGAGCACCAGATTCAGATTTCACCGATGTAAGGGAGGATTTAATGATCTTAGTTATGGCGGAAACTCTGTTTTATTTAAAGCAGCCAATGAATTAAGTCGAAATATATAGAGCAATTTAAAATCGGACGTGGGTGGTTTAA
The DNA here is from genome assembly GCA_013421005.1 of Heliconius erato x Heliconius himera. Taxonomy (NCBI): domain Eukaryota; kingdom Metazoa; phylum Arthropoda; class Insecta; order Lepidoptera; family Nymphalidae; genus Heliconius; species Heliconius erato x Heliconius himera. The sequence goes on from JAATLQ010035670.1 coordinate 7,253, forward strand.
CTTTAATTTACTGTTGTTTCGTAAAAGTAAAAGATATATCATTTATGTAGTATGCAGAAATTTGGTAATTATAATAATTTTGTTTTGATGTAATTTCTGTTTATGTTAATAAAACATGTATTAAAAATTTTCTTGATTTAATCATTATCATCATTTCGATATCTTTGTGATTTTGTTTTTATTTTTCAGCTTCACGCTGTATCTCTCTTGTAGCAAGAAAGGTAGAGGGAGCCTAGTGTTAAAATACTCCGCTCCCCACTTTCCGCTGAATTCTGGAAATACCAGAGCAAACAAATGAAAATATTAAATAATTCATTTCCTCGAGTGGGAATCGAACCTACAACCTGTTGCATTTACAGTCATGCGCTTGTGCCACGACTGGCTTCTGTACGTGTTTAGATATACAATTAAACTTACAACATTAGCTATAAAATATGATTTCTACATTACATATAAAATTTACATTACCGAGGACCAGGAGGAGAAGGAAGAGGTTTTGATGTTTGAACATAAGTTAATTTCATACTTGGAACTTCCTGCTACACCTTGCTTTACATACAGCAGCTGCTAGTTTCTAGTCAATAATATGTTAAACATATAGAAATACGTATCTACTAACTTCTGACAGAGCATACGAACTCATCCAGCCGAGCTTGCAGCCCAGTATTGATTTTAAAAGATATTTTAGACCCAGCTAAAATAAGACCGGAGGTAGACCAATTTAGATATGATATGTCCTGATGTCTTTTTTACATTTTTTAATGAAGCTAGGAATTGTTATTTTAGTTATATTATTACTAAAGGATTTTCAAATACAAAAACTATAGAGTTAGATGTTATGTAGGTTCCAGCTCACAAAAAGATTGTGTATTTTTACATTGTAGGTACTCACTTTGTACCAAATTTCTTATTTATAGGTTTACAGGAAATGCCCTATAGGTTTTGATCACGCCGCGATTTTCATACAAAATGCAGTGGAGACACTTAAAGGTAATTTTTTGTACCACAAAGGACTGTAATTGTCTGTCAGACATCAATCAAATCAAATCAGCTTCACGCTGTATCCCGCACACGGCAGGGTAGGTAGAGGGAGCATAGTGTTAAGGAACTCCGTTCCCCACTTTCTGCCGAATTCTGGAGGCATTGCGTGTTGAGTGGCAGAACTCAACGCCGCGCTTTGCCTCGACACCAGAGCGAAGAAGTGGAAATATAAATTTAAGTAAATATTTCATCTCCTCGAGTGAGGATCGAATCCACAACCAGTCGGTTTTACAGTCACACTTTGTGCCGCTGCGCCACGACTGGCCTCAGTGTCTGTCAGACAGAGACATAAATATTTTATATTAATTTAAGTTCAGGTCTTGACTGCGACTCCGACTTGCGTACAAAGTATTTTTATAAGAAACCTACAAATGAATGTATAGGCCCGGAAACATAACGTTGTCAACTTAATTCACCGTGTAATCAAAAAAAACCTTCAGGATATTTTTAAACTGAAATTTGTCAACTTTTATAAGTTGTACTTCCCATTGACGTACAACCCTGAAGTCGGTGCTAAGCCCTCAGTGGGTGAATCCGGTTCGCGCTTGACCACTTTCTTACAAAAATCCTATGCAGACTACGGTAAATAAGTACCTTTATCAAATTACTCTACCTACACTATACAGTCGTGGCGCAGCGGCACGTAGTGTGACTGTAAAACCGACTAGTTGTGGGTTCGATCCCCACTCGAGGAGATGAAATATTTACTTAAGTTTACATTTCCATTTCTTCGTTCTGATGTCGAGTTTAAAAGCGGCGTTGAATTCTGCCACTCAACACGCAATGCCCCCAGATTTTGGCAGAAAGTGGGGAACGGAGTGTCTTAACACTAAGTTCCCTCTGTCCACCCTGCTGTGTGCGGGATACACGTGAAGCTGTACACTATACACTTTGCTTAATGACCTCTTTAATCTCAGACTATAACATAAACTTTAAAAAGTGTAAAATAACAATACTAGAATCCATATTAACTAATATTTCTGCTTTGAGTTAGTTATACTAACACAAATTAATCATTTCGTATTCGAGCTACATTAGTTCACATTTTCACGCTGCATTTAGGCATACAACGTGTTATTTACTTAAAATTTTAGGTTAAGCTCTGCAATTAACCTAGAAAGACTTAAAAAATGCTAGCTTGCTCTACTTTAGCAGAAAGGACATACTTTATGCTTTAATAATTTAAAGCGAATTATATTATTTTTGTTACTTTGTTGTATAATAATTGAGTTTCATATAAAATATGTAAGAAATAGTCAATTCTATAATTTTGATCATCTTTAACTAGTATTTATATTTATACATAAATACAACACTAAACAAAAATATTTTGAAGATTTTTAAAATAGAAAATTTCACAATTATTTTTTTGAAATAATATACCAAACAACAAACACGACTTTTAGAATAATAACCCTAATGCCTCACGCAATAAAAGCTATATCAGTAAAAAATGTAATTTCTTGTTCAACTTTTTCATTTCCTCCTTTAAACAATATTACCTTACAGCTGACGAGATATTCGCTCTTAAAACTCGGTCTCCCATCAAATTCTTTTGAAAAAAACTGTCTGCATGGAAAATTATCTCAAAATATGTATTATAAAGATGGGAAGTACGCCGTATGAGCGCAAAGGGCAAGCCGTAAACAATACTGCACTTTGCAATTAGCTACGGAACCCGCTCGGAAGATGCATTCATAAGGTATACCTATGTAGAGACGAGGCTCGCGTCAATGACTAATCGTGGAGAGAAAATACTTGGTTTTTTTTTATATTTAGATATTTATTTTACTGTGCTGTTGCTTGGGAGTATGAATTGTATTGTGTTGGAGGCAGTTGTGGCACAGCGGCTCAAGGGACTGTGACACGACGGTTGTGGGTTCTCAGGGGAATGTGTTATTGTTTATGATTTTTTTTGTTTTTACGCTCTGGTGCCAAGGTAAAAAGCCTGGCGTTGCATTGCAAAGCATTTCCGCCTCTCAGCACGCAATGCCTCGAACAATTCGGCGGAAAGTAGAGAACGAAATTTCTTAACACTAGATTCCTTCTGCCTAAACTGCTATATGCGGGATAGAGCGTTTTCCTAATAATTATTTCCATTTAGATCTTTGTATAGACCATGCCGGTGAGGTGTATGCATTTTTTTATTCTTTTTTTTTTGGGCAAAAAGTAATCTAGCATGAGCTTAATAAACCCTTATCATTAACATATATATGTTAATGATAAAATTACATTTTGGATAGTATATTTGATGTCCATCCTGGTGATAACTATTATGTTTTTCAACACTGGGCACAGTGACACACACAAAAACTAAAAGATATTACAAATATGTATTGTCTGTGTTTTTTCTTAGATATACAACAAAGAGTTATTAATATTATTATTATTGTTATTGTTATTAAAGTGAGGCCCGCCGTGGCGCAGGGGCACAAAGTGTGACTGTAAAATCGACTGATTGTAGGTTCGATCCCCACTCGATGAAATAAAATATTTATTTACATTTATATTTTCATTTCTTCGCTCTGGTGTCGAGGCAAAGCGCGGCGTTAAGTTCCGCCACTCAACACGCAATGCCTCCAAAATTCGGTGGAAAGTGGGGAATGGAGTGTCTTAACACTAGGTTGCCTCTGCCTACCCTGCTGTGTGCGGGATATAGCGTGAAGCTGATTTATTTATTTTATTGTTATTATTACAACTTTATATCACAACTTCCTTAAGGTACCTACTGCTAATAACATACCCAGAAAGTACTATATATAAATATTCACTTATGTATAAGAAAAAAAAATAATAAATGCATTCATTTATCCCGTGAATTTATAAGACATTTAATTTCTTAAACTAGTTCAAGTAGGTATGTATTATTTAATTGAACTTAATAAAGTTAGTCGTAAGCCGGAAACTACATTCGTTTAACCTTTGAAAAGTTGGCAAGATTTCCTATTACCGCATTTCCTCGGTCTAAACTTCGTACCGTTGAATCCGACTGTTTTATTTACTTTTCTCACTCCTTGAGAAGCAAATACTTCGCGATGGAACTGAAAATGAAGATAAGACACTTTAGACGATGTTTATTTGTACACGGAGTTCTGACATGCTGTATTAGCATAAAAAATTCGTTAGCGGGCTAAATATGTATTTTAACATATGTGTACAGGGCTTATATATGTATTTTAACATTGTATGTGTATTTTAACATGTCGAATATAAGAATTTTACACATCAATATTACAATTGTTGATGCATAAAATTTTTATCATACTATTTATTATAATATTTCTATATAATAAAACCAATAATTTGACTGCAATAAATAAGAAGAATTATAGTGTATTTTATAGCAAATTGAAAGGTATAGGTACATTGAGGCCAGTAGTGGTGCGGCGTTGAGTTCCGCAACTCAACACAGGGTGTCATAGCACTACGTTTCCTCAGCCTAACCTGCTACACGAGGGATACAGCGTGAAGCTAAAAAAAAAGGTACACAAATTTTGAGTTACTCTTTTTTTTATCGAGGATGCGCTATAAATAAATCACAAAAAAAATATTTTTCACATAAAAAAACGGAATATCATTTTATTTCAGACATTCACACTCAATATTCAATAAGCACAGAAGCATTTTTTCCAATTATTTCTAAATCCCCGCGTAGATGCTGCAACGAGGGATTGAATTGAGGGTAGTTAGATCGGCGCATTGTGCGCGTCGTGTGAGCCGGGGTGGGCGCCGACTAATTAGAAGGCTTTTGTAAAAACACCCTACGATACAGTCAACTGTTTCCAGCCGTATTGCCGCGTCGATACCTATAACGTTTTCACGTTTTACGCTTGACCACGCTCTGGCACAAAAAAGGTTTACGTTGTTGAAGATTAAATTGTTTTTTTTTTTGTTAGAACTTGCTGTTCGTTCGGCCTGTATAAAAATGTTTTAAATGTTCTAATATTTGTTGGGAAGAGAAAATTCTGATTTATATTATATTTTTTTTTATGTTTAAATTCATACTACTGTAGATATTAGAATTTTATAAGTATTTAATTATTTATTGAATGTCATGCAGGATAGCCGCCAGTTTGTGTAATAATTAAATAATAAAATTGAAGTTGAAACGAACAACTGTTGAATTTCTTGCCGGCCCTTCTCAGCAGAACTGGTGGTGATAGCTTTTTTTTATATGTTCATTCGACGTTTCAAAAGTACTTACAATAGCTTATTTGAACTAAGAATAAATTTAATTTGAATTTGGAAGTGTGATCACATGTGGCGATATTTGACGTTATTTGTGGATATTATATCACATGTGTGGATATGTGATATTATGTGTGGATGTAAGTTCACATGTATAAATGTATAATTGTTAACGTTCGAGGACGTTGAACTCTTTATAATCTTTTTTTTTCAGCTTCATGCTGTCGCTCGCTTCCATTCCGCGGAAGACACTCCATTCTCCAATTTCAGCCGAATTCTCGAAGTACATGTGGAGTGGCAAGACTTAACGCCGCGCTTTGCCTTAGCACTACCAGCGAGAAGTCGTATCTACAGTTACACGCCTGAGCGATACGAAAACATCATAAATATATTTTTTTAATATAGGACCGAAGGTGTTAGTTAGTAAGCGTACTATTTCTATCTTTTTAAAAATAAAGATAGCACAAGCTCATTTGAAATTGATAATGAAACCTGTGATAAGTCATATCTAAGAAATGATTATATTCATATTTATCTTTTAGGGCTCAGCCATATTTAGTAGTGGTGCCACCTAGTGACGATGCTACAAAACTTACATGAACATTGCAGTTTTAGTAAAAAAACCTAAATGTCTATTAAGTATTACAAATACTGTAAAATGCATAGATCAAAATATCCTATTCGTATTGACCTAGGGGACAGCTATTAAATTTTCAGAGGAACTTAGCCTAAAGGCTAATCCTTTCCAAGCGGTAGTGGTAGTAGTAGACGGGTCATATTTGTTGCAGAACCAATAACATGGGAGCATTCTGTCTTGGCAAGTATAGTGTAGAGATACTCTAGCAAGGTAGAACAAGGATATAAAGAAAGCGAGATGAGCTGAGTAAGCCTGAAGTTCGAGCCGAGTAGCACACTATTGGAGAGCTCAATATCCACAAGTGGATATCATCCTGTGCAATAGTGTGCCACATATGCTGATAAGTGTGTAACAATTTATTTCATAAAAAATATATGAACATTGTATTTTTATCTCACTGAAATATTTATAAAGCAATAATAAATAAATTAAAATGATTTAAAATAAAACAGTAAAATTTTTAGCAAGTCTATATTTGGTAAAAAGCTGGAATGCAATACATTAAATGCTTATTTAATTTCTTTATCCAGCTACAAATATTAATAGTAAAAATTATAATTTAATTCTATATATCAAAAGTAAAATTAAAAATAATGACAAAATATTTTGGATAATGTAATCAAAATAATAATAATAATTAAGTTCTTTTACTGTAGATAGTCATCAAACTGTTTTTATTATAAAGTAATTTAATAAATTCATAAACTTATTAATTAATATTTATTGATACATAATTTAATTGCAATACTGGCAATGTACTTTAACTTATGTCATGGTACCAAATACTGGGTTGTGTCTGCAAATACTAGGCCCATACTCCATGTATGCCTGTTTGCTGTGACATACTTGATAAAATTCAGGAGTGGAACCTAACATGCTTCCACCAAACCACACAGCATATCGCTGCATGTTGTGTGATATAACTTGCACATCAATCGGCTTAGGTGTAATCCGTCCCTCTGAAAGCATTGTAGATAATTTTAGTCTAGCATCTACAGTCCTTTTTATGTCCCTCTGAAGCCTCCTTCCAAAATCTCTGAACATAGTAGAGCCTCCAGACAAGACTATATTTCCATATAAACCTCTTCTCACATCAATAGGACAGCTTTGAATAACTTCATCAACCATTTCATTTAAAGGTACAGTAAAATCAGCATTGGAAAATTCTGGATGGAAAAATATTTCTGGTCCCAAAAATCTTTCATACCCAACATCAACTGAAAATGGATTTTTTGTAATAGCATTAGTACCAGTATACTTTTTCATCCACTTTCCAGGATCAGAATCATATTTGGCAAATTCTTTTGCAATATCTGGACAAATGTAACTGTATCTTTCCTTTATCGCTTTTGCAGTTTCTAAACTTTGTTCTGGAGGGATGCCTACTTCACGTTCACGCAGCAGAGACTGAATAAATGATGTAATATTTCTACCAGCTATTGGAATATGTTTAATACATGACCCAATCACATAGCCTTCGGCCACTGGCACAATATGTGTGACACCATCACCACTGTCTACAACTATACCAGTGAATGTACGACCAGCAGAAGTACGCGATTTCCATGATGCAGCCAACGCAAGAACTGCTTGTACTGCAATATACAACCCAGGCACATTGAAAGACTCAAACATAATTTCCGCTAAGTATTCACGATTTTCCGGAGTATTTAAAGGTGGCTCGGTGATTAAAAAGTGATGATCTTCGGGTTCAGCACGAAGATATTTAAAAATACATTGCTCAATGTACCTTTCCATTAAATCCCAGTCCTCAACTAGACCATGACGAACAGGATATTTTACTGAATATCCGGTTGCTTCGAACGCCTCGTCACCAATAAAGAAATCTAAGTCTTCGACCGCCTTAGTCATACGCCTAGTGCTCTGATCACCAACTTTAGCAGTTTCTTTTATCGCTATGGCTGACGGAATGATAAACTGAGGCTCCTTATTACCGGCGAAGCCTAATTTCGTATAGCCGGTGCCCACATCAATAACACAAGCTGGCAAGTGGTCTCCCATTTTATCACTTTATAAACTTATATGATATGAATTTTAATGGGTGCGGCGTTAAAATTTCTATATTTTTGACGTGGGAAAACAACACTTTGAATGACAAATTCAATATGTCAGCGAACGGAAGATGATTAATACAACGTTCCGTTTTTCAGAATATTTTGTACGCTTTTTAAGCATTTAGAAAGTTTATGTGTAAAATTCTAAATATATAAAAGATATATTTATTATTTCTTATTATAACAGTATCTAATAGAAAAAAATATAAATTTATTCTTTTTTAAATAATTTAACTATAAACTGACTCTTAGTCTTGCGAAGCGTCAAAAAATATTTTATGGCTTTGTTTTGAATCGTATAAGATTTTATATATAATATAATATTTTATAAACATAGAATATCACAGATAGATTCCATTAAAGGTAATATAAACATCGATATAAGAGTTATTATTTAGAGAAATTTATATTTGGTGTGTGTGAGACCCCCCGGTCTCACTCACAAATATTTAAAACATATAAAAAATTTAACCAACAGTAATTCATTATACGTATTCATTTGTTGTGGCATAAATAACAATATAAAATATTTGTTCATATTGTATGGCAGTTATCAACAACTCACTAAGCTTTTGTTTACACATATAATATAAAACTAATTTATTTATTTTTTTACGGCATAGAGTTTAGATACATTTTATAAAGCTAAAAGATTGATTTGTTTTAAAACTTATTTTGTCTTTTATCTAAAATACCTGTTTTTTTTTATATTAGTCGCAAATTACAAGTTTGTAGACACAGAACAAAAATCAGCTTATTTCTAGTTTTTTCGAGTTTATTGTCACCAAAACAACTATATATTATAAAAAAAAACAATTTCATACTTTTTCCCGCATAGCAGAAGACAGAGAACCTAGTGTCAAGGTATACGGGAGCCGAAGAGGGGACTTTTGGAATTTACTCGAGCGCGGCAGATTAATATTCTGGGGATTCCTCGTACTCGGTTACGTACTTTCACCAAATATGAGCCTCATATATATGGCCGCCCGTCTAGGTTAAAGGATCAGATTAGTAAAAAAAAAATTGATCATCTGAAATTCTCGAGCGCTTCATGATAAAGTTTCATGCAGCTACGCATTGCCTATATTCCTCTCTCCGTGTTTCTATTCCTCTCTCACTCTTTCTTTATGTATCACTCTCTCACTCCATCTCCATTTTGGTTTCTGTTGCCATGGCAGCTGTGGTTGCAACGTATTTGCAACGGTTTTGCTTATTTTGTAAATTTAATAAAACTTTTGTGAATGAAAGTTTATAAATATTCAATATGAATGATATACACCCGATAGGAAATAGTTACGAATCACAAGCTCCGGTAAACTTGTAATAATTCTACTTAAAACAATACACTCTTTTATTTACTTTCTATTTCTTGAGCTTTGCAATTGATTACGTTCAATGAATTAAAAAAAAATGAGGTCAGTCGTGGCGCAGGGGCACCGAGGGTGACTGTAAAACCGACTGGTTGTGGGTTCAATCCCCATTCGAGGAGATGATGATATTTATTTAAATTTATATTTCCATTTCTTCGTTCTGGTGTCGAGGCAAAATCGCGATTAGATGCGAGCTTGCGTCACATCCAAACCATCAGATTATTCTACGCCCGACGCCCTAAATTCGAGACATTGCATGTCGAGTGGCGGAACTCAACACCGCGTTGTCCGTTAGAGCGAGTCTCTTGAGTATCTTATTGATATATTCGAATAACTTACCACCAAAATTAAAACAAAAAGAAAAGCAGGTAGTAACATTTTTATTGTGACCGAATTTATAACTATATTTACACACATACATTACAGGAATGTAAATATATTGTTATTTAAAATTACAATTGCAGTCTAAATTTATTTAGTGTATTATTTTTTGAGATTTTAATTTTAATTTTGACAAATTTGGACACAGTTGTAAATTGCATAAAAAAGTCAAATATAGTTTTATTACACTTTTATATCTTTTATTTTCATTTAATATGTTTTTTTTCCAGAATGCATCTTGAGTTAATTTTAAAATATTTACACATGTATTACAGTAAAAACATTAAATGGTTTTCTTACAAATTGATACAGAGTTTTTTTACAAACCACCAATGAAATAAAATGAAAACACAAAAATATTTAGAATAACTAAGTCTTATAGTGTGTGTTTAGACTTTAATAATACAAGCAGAAAGCTAAATTTTACTTTTAAAGCCAATATTAGGTTAGGTATTATATTTGCAATTATTATTTAACTATATTTGAAAAAAGAAAATACAATTTTATTATAACATAGTATTAAAAGCTCAATGGTAAATGTTATACATTACACAACATATATGTTATTATTATAATAATATTGTTATATAATATGAAAAAAAATATAAATAAAAAATAATTTTAATTAAAAAAATCCACCAGAACATCAACATTACAATTTTCATGTACACATCATCATGTTAAAATATCATCTAGCAGTTATCATATATTAGGTTAAACAGGGATTAAATTGCTAAATTGTAAAAAAATACACCTATATATTTCTCATACACTTAATTAAGTAGACTAACCTGCATAAATATAATTAATGAATTAAAAACAATTATTTATAGAAATCAATCTATAAATAACACAACAAATAGATCAAACAAGACAACTAGATAAGATATTTAACTTAAAAAAAAAAAAAATCAAATTTTAATTTTTCAATATTAATATCAGTATCATTATATCCGACTTAAAACAAAAAGTGGGGGTATACTAGCATAGACAGAACCACAACATTATATACTATATAATCAATAATCATACAAAAACAGTAATTGTCTATAATTGTCCGAGTAGAGGACAATTTTTAGATCTCTCACCACATCGCATAATCAGAATCATCCATATCAAAGATTGTAAAGAAACCGAGAATAGTAAGGTATACTATTACATTGCCAGCGAGTGTCAAGTGACATGCACCCCAAACTATCTGAAATTGAAATATAAAATAATGTTAATACTTATAATAAATTAATATTAAGACCGCTGTGGCATAGTGGAACAGCATCTGACTAATTGGTTGTGGGTTTGATTCCCGCTGGAGGAATGATTTTTTCTTGAATTTGGATGAAAAGCAGAGACCAGAGTATCTTAACAACAAGTCTCTGCTCTTCTTATCTCTTTATATAGTTTAATATGATTAATAAAATATATAAATACAATGTTTATCTGTACATAGATCAATAAAGAAGCACTTTTGATATAACATGCAATACCTCAAGTCGTTGACCTTACAGAAGTGAATGCATAGTCATTTCACTGATATAATAGATTTTAGATAAAACTTTACGTTACGTTTGTGCTACTCTACATAATATTTAAAAATATATTTTGAAATATTAAGTCATAAAATTAAATTTAATAAGTCTGACTGACTAATAAGACTAAGGCCAGTCGTGGTGCAGGGGCACAAAGTGTGACTGTAAAAATGACTGGTTGTGGGTTTGAGGAAATTAAATATTTATTTACATTTATATTTTCATTTCTTCGCTCTGGTGTCGAGGGAAAGTGTGGCGTTGAGTCCCGCTACTCAACACGCAATGCCTCCAAAACTAGGCGAAAATTGGGGAACAGAGCATCTTAACACTAGGTTCCCTCTGCCTACCCGGCTGTGTGCGGGATACAGCGTGAAGCTGATTGTTATTTTTTGTGTTAAAATATATATAACAGACAAATTGTAAATTAATATAGATTATAGATTACTTTCCTCAATTTTTTTAAAATGAGAAATGTATCATAACAAAGCAGCGCATCAATTAAATATGACTAAAATATATAAAATAAATAAACTTACCACTGAAGCCCGAGCCAGGACAATGGGTAATGCAAATGAGCTGACAAGAATTCCCATAGTAATAAAGATTGCCGTCTCCATACAAGGCGAGTTCGTCCCGCCTGCGCTATCTGTATGGCGTCTTGCAATCATTGTGGGAATTGGGCACAATATGTAGAATAGCACAACAAAAAATGGCCACCATAACCTGAAAGTTAAGTATTATTTTTCTTATAACGGAATATGCAGGAGAAATCTAATTAAGACACTCTGTTCCCCACTTTCTACCATTTTGTAGGTTTTGAATGGCGGCACTCAAAACTGCACTCTGTCTTGAGTTACATGAGAATAACCGAGACTGAACTCAAGTAACAATTTCTCATACACAAGTGTTTGGAGGTAATGCTTGATGGGAGCCGGGCGAGCCGTGCCCACCCCAGAACAATCTGGTGCCCATCCCATAAATTTTACTTTCTTTTTAAAATTTTCTCCAATAATTAAAAAAAAACAGCATTTACACAAACATATCTGTTTAAAGCTAAAGTCCAGGCCCCAACAGAAAATATAGCTATATAGATTATTATGTTGAGTATATGTATCATACGTGTCACATATCGGTATCTAAATATATATAGTAAAACTATGTATATATAACATATGAATTAATGACTATGTTATATTAATCGCGGACACGACAGACAGACGGAACTACTTTTGATTTTACATATACTATTGGTATGGAGGTATAGATATTTTCCATAATTTATCTGCTAATCCCTTTTAGATCCTTTATGGTAACCAAATGTTGTCTGTAAGAGACTGGTTTAAGCAATATTAATATAAATATATTTTCGTATATATTTAAGTATATATGTTTTTATTATTTCACATACAACTAATATTTTGTGTGCAATGTAGAATAACATATTTTATATTTTTAAACATTTTTAAAGTGTTATTTCACACTTAGGAAAGAAAAATACTTATTTAGAAAACATATAAAAATTTTAATGTAGCGGGGCTCGAACCCGCGAAACCAACCAGGTCGGTTTCCAGGAGGCGCGGGAGGGCGGGGGATATTACAAACAAAAATATTTTTTTAATCAAGATAAAAAAATGTGGCTTATTATATTTTAGCTTTTAAAGTGGAACATGGGGAACGGAGTGTCTTAACACTTGGTTCCCTCTGCCTACCCTGCAGTGTGCGGGATACAGCGTGAAGCTGATTTATGATTTATTTATAAAAGGAACATTTCTCTGTCAATCTCAAGTGCATATTTTTTTAATTATCTTTTTTTTTAAATATTACAGCATTTCATTACAATTTGTAAGGAGGCACAAAAAACATTTTTTTCTAGAGGTCAGGCATGATTTGTAAATCTGGGAATTTATCTTATTTTTATTTGAACTTCACACTAATTTAAGTATATTTGTTTTAGTAATTGGACTTACTTATACTGTGGTAAGGCACAGGCTAATATGACAAATGTCATTCCAATTGATCCCGCAAAAGCCAAAGACACCAAACTGAAATTTACAAAGATAAAACAATGAAAATATTAGTGATAAATGTGTAAGAATATGAATAATTATAGTGTAACTATACTTTAAAAAAAAATACAAATATTTTCGCAAAGGTATATATTTTAAAGTAAAAATACTTCATTATGTACTGTATGTTACTTAAATATCAGACACTTCACAAAAGCATATAGTATCTCTACTTAGGTATTTAAAAAAATGTCTTACTTTATTTTTTTTACATCATATTTGGACTGTTCCTATCTAATCTTGTAAAACAATATTTACACATTATTTATAGCAAGTTTTTTATACACTTAAAAAAAGAAATCTTAAATGAACTTCAAAACGTATTAAAATATTTTTCCACATATAATATTTTATTGTTTTCTTAATATTACATAGGAAATCCCACTATACTACCTTCCATTTCGTCATATGCATATAAAGTGCACCTGCATCATATCGATTTTATTTTAATATCAGGAATACCATCTTTAGGAAAAATACTTACCCTATTATTAGTTCACGATGTGAGCATGAAAAAGAAGAAATTAAGTTTAGTTATGTATTGTTTCAAACAAAGTAAAAATTATGTTTGTAAATATAACTATGTACAATGAGTCACATAGTAAAAAAGTTCATCAAATTGGTAAATGTTTACGCAAATAATTACAAATATACCTTTGATCCCAGCCATTGTAAAATGTGAAAATAACACTATACTAGGAATAATCTTATATCTAACAAATCACTTATTTTATTGAAACTTAATTTGCAGAAGGAAAAGTCATAGGCAGTGTAACAGATAATAAATAAAAATCCAACTGTAACCACAGGCTAAATAATTTCTATTATTATGTAATTACATGTTTTATTGAAAGAAGCGTGGGTAGTATCATATTATTTACATGTAAAAGTAAAAAAATTACTAAAAGCAAAACATCTTCTATCCTTCTGTACGATTAAAGAACTAATTTATTTTTTTGTCAATTCGAAATCCTTACTAACTATCTGAATCGGTTTATCTTAGCCCATCACTAGTAAGTAGTTTTTGATTAGTAAATGTCAGTGCTTGATTACTGCTTAGGTGATCAATTTCTGTGGCATTTAATACAATATTGATGTAGTGTTCGTTTAAATTAAATATTCACTGTTATCACTTAATAATTTCTGATTCTCATTGATAAAGTTTTTCGAAATGGATGATGATGCGGAAACTTATAAACTCTGGCGAATTCGTAAAACCGTGATGCAGGTTGGTTAAGAGGTTATGTTGATAAAAATATAACAATTTCGGATTAAATAAACAATATACGAGTACTATTTATATAAAAAATGTTTTGCCTAATGTTTTTTTATTTATAAATATATTAAAGAACATAGATATAATTTTTATTATTATTTTATGTTAAGAATCTTTGTATTTTAGTATATTCAGTTATTATTAATAAGTAATTAAACACATAAATAAGAATATATGTTAGAGTAATCCTTGTACAAAATAAATATGGTTTCTACCAATATATTTGATTATTATTTAATTATGATATTTATTAACTATTGCAGTTGTGTCATGACCGTGGATATCTGGTAACACAAGATGAATTGGATCAAACTTTAGATCAATTTAAAGAACAATTTGGTGATAAACCAAGGTGAGCGTATATTACTTCATGTTTACATTATGTTAGGGCTAAGGCACAATGTACTATAACCAATCTTGAATTATCTAACCTCTCTTAAATTAAATTTATATATATACTCTATAATATTACATTACTGTTTACAACACTAATGCAATATTGTAAGTATCTTTATAATTTTTTAAAGTTATTTCCAATTAAAGGAAATTCACATGTCTAGTACATATTATGTCAAAAATACAACTAAGTACTGACCAAAATAATGAAGTGAAACATTGTCAAAAAAATTATATACATAATTGAAACCAGTAGTGATAGTATGATCTAGCTTTTATAAAATATGTGCCTTGAAGTGTATTGGAGTTGCCAAAAAAATTTTACTAGAAAAACTCACTGTTGTTGTTTCATATAATTACTACAATAGTAATTGTCTTACCTAAATATAGTTTGGTGGTGGTAGAAACAGTTCTATCTAAAAACTGCTTTTTTATATTATCATTTAAGGTATGCATTTTAAATTCTCCGCCCTTCTCAAAGTTCTTTGCCATACAGTTAATGTGATCAGCTAATTTTAAGAAGAAATTAAAAGTAAATAACTAAAAAATATATTGTATATTGTATTTTACACCATTGATGACTTGCTACTGTCAAATAATAAAAATAATAATGACATTTACATATATAGGTCCAAATGAAAGATAGAGTTTGACTATATTCCAACAAATCAAAGTATATTATTAAATAACAATATATTTTTAGTTATTTAATTATTTATTTTCTTAAGTTAACTAAATAAAAATTAAAGATTTTTATATATACATTTTTTTATTATTTGATTATAACACCATTGTAATGCAGTGACAGCAACTGACTGCGAAATTGTGAGCTCAACCCCTACAACCTTTACAGTCATTTATAGTTCTAATATGTAGTGAGTAGAATTAATTAGATTCATCAATGCAATAAAAAGGCGAAGTGGAATAAGATTAAACCAGAAGTAGACAATGGCTTTATGCCGAAGGAACAGGGGTTCTTTCGGCATTAACCATGAAGTTAAAAATATATATTCAACATGTGTATGTAGATTAAAGTTTCTGGCTATAAATTATTTTGTATTGTTTTAGTGAGAAGCGGCCCGCAAGAGGTGACTTGATAGTACTAGTAGCTCACAATGACGATCCAACTGATCAGATGTTTGTGTTCTTCCCAGACGAAGCCAAAATTGGAATTAAGACAATTAAAACATATTGTACAAGAATGCAAGAAGAAAATATTCATAGGGCTATTGTCGTTGTCCAAGCAGGTAAAGTTATAAATATGATGTAAATAATAACAATACAACCTAACTTCTTAAAGCAGGCCAGTTGTGACGCAAAGGCACAAAGTGTGACTCTAAAATCGACTGGTTGTGGGTTCGATCCCCATTTGAGGAAGTGAAATATTTATTTTAATTTATATTTTCATTTCTTCGCTCTGGTGTCGAGGCAAAACGCGGCGTTGAGTTCCACCACTCAGCACGCAATGCTTCCAGAATTCGGCGGAAAGTGGGGAACGGAGTGCCTCAACACTAGGTTCTCTCTGCCTACCCTCCTGTGTGCGGGATACAGGGTGAAGCTGATTAATTACTTAAAGCTGTTTGTGAATATACAAATCGATATAAACTCCCAACTCTTTTGTTTCAACTATTAAAAACAAAATGCACTGTTCCTAGGTAATGGCCATTAAATATTTTTTTGTTCATATTACATTTTAAAACTATATCATATTCATTATGTTGTATATAAATAAGCTGTAATAAAGACTTATATTGTATTACAGCTCTAAAAATAATATTTAATTTATATCATTTCCTTTGAAATTTACATATTATATAATATAAAAAAAATATTTGATAATTTCAGGTATGACACCATCAGCAAAACAGTCCTTAGTGGATATGGCACCGAAATACATTTTGGAACAGTTCTTGGAATCGGAGTTACTAATTAATATAACTGAACATGAGCTAGTGCCGGAACACATTGTATTGACACCTGATGAAAAACAAGAGTTATTGGCAAGATAGTATCCTTTTATAAAAAAAACTATATATGTAGAGCTAATAGTGCTTTAAAATTTCTGATTAATTTTACTATTTTAGTTTATGATTTTCGTCGTAACTAAAGAGGCCGCTTATAGTGCAAGTGCAAAAGGGTGCTACTGTATGAGCGATAGGTTGTGGGCTCAATTCCGACTTGAGTAAATGAAATATTCAATATTTTCATGTCTTCGCTCTGGTAACGAGGACCGTAAATACCATAATCCGTAAACCAAGCCAGTACTGCTGTGTGAGGGTCTTTAAATATACATTTAATTTCCACAATTTGGTTAAACATTGTACATTGTGTTCAACAACAAGAAAAGACTTTTACTAACATAATATACTATTAGTTTTATTATTATATTATATAAAACATTTTATCAAATTGAACTTTCACTACATATGTAGTAGATTACATCTATTTTCTTTATACAATCAAAATCACAAATTTTTTTACGATGTATATAGTAGTTAATTATTTTATAAATGATTTCTTAATCATTATATCAGTAAACTTAAAGAAAACATGCTGATGAGAATACAAGCGGGAGATCCAGTGGCGAGGTACTTTGGACTTAAGAGAGGACAGGTATATTACTGTTTACTTTACTTTTAGTTACACGCTGTATCCCGCATATAGCAGGTTAAATAGAGGGCTAAGACTACTTTCAGCCCAATTTCGAGATATTTCGTATAAATTTACTCTACTTAATGTAATCGTCATTGTGTCGTAATGGGCACGAAGGGTTTCGTTTAATTGATATATTTTTTTGTTGAACATAAAAACTTTGTTTTATGAGGCCGTCGTGGCGCAGGAGGACAAGGGTGTGACTCTAATGCGACAGCTGTAGGTTCAATCCTAACTCGGGCAAAAGATTTATTATTTATTAATATTTTCATTTCTTCATTCTGGCACCAAGGCTGCCTATCCGGTTGTATGCAGAATACAGCGTGAAGTTGATTTTATTTTTATTTTCATTTAATTTTAATACAAACATTTTATTATTTTGTTTTAGGTGGTGAAGATTATTAGATCATCGGAGACAGCTGGACGATACATCTCATATAGATTAGTATGTTAATTAATAATAGATAATAAACGTAATATTAAAAATAATTTTTTTTATACAATATGTAGTTCTTTGTTTTATTTTATTCTTCTATTTCCTACTTATTTTATATAAAAAAATATAAATGAATTATACAAATAATGACTATAGATGTTATGTTTGTTTCTTCCCTCCTGCCTCTCTAGGTTTTTAGTAAGTTTCAAGTAAAAAATAAATTATAAATTGTTACTACGGTATAATATAGTATACAGAGTAGTATATAGTATACAGTTTTAACTACTCTATAAAATAATAATGCAATAAAAGAAATGTAACAAAATAAATAATAAAATTATCGCTATAAAATAAAACGCAATTTGTCAAGAACGACGCACGCACACATAAACCTATCAAAGGAAACGGCCGCATACGCCTCATTCCGAAATCGAGTCGTAGGTATTGGCCGCAATGTTCACAGTTGATTAACCTTTAGTAGTATTTTTGTAGTAGTATGGGTTTACGTTTTTGGTATCTTTGCATAACTGCGTCACACGAAATACAGGATGGATAAACATCGTGAAATGAAAAAAATCCTACGTCTAAGCTGTTGAGGTATCTTGATTAATTTCTTTAAACCCATACGGTTTAAAATGTTTTACCTAATATGGTGTTCCCGTAAAAGGAGCGCTGACGCTTCCACCCTGTATATTGAGCAGTAACTACTTAAAATTAAATAAATACATATACAAAATTTAGCTTAAGGCCCACGCCTAGACTCCTGTCTCCAATAAGGCTCCCTCTGAGGTATAGAAGGCTAGAGTCTAGGTGTGGTCACTAAATTTGTATGTCGATATTCTTTAACCAGAAAGATCAAAATAATATTTTTTTTGATTATTTATACAACAATGATAATATCAAAATAATTATCATATCTTTTATAACGAGATTATAGAAAAATATTTATTAAATTTTAAAAAAACATCCAATTCACGCTACACGGTTATTAAATTATTTGATTGTTCACATCAAGGCGGTTCGTAACAAATCGCAAAGCTGGTGTAATGGCGACGTCACCGTTATGTCCCGCAACATTAAAAATAGATGTAACTTTCGTAAAATACCATAAAAATAACTATCTAATATGTAACGCCATGTAAATCTACACTAGTAAGCACAAGGCATGCGATAGTTGCATTTCAAACGGCGCACGCGCATCAAACTTCGCGCACGCTAACTATAATATTCGCGAAATATTTTTTTTTTATTGATTTACTTACCATTGTTTTTTCATTTTTTTTTGTGCCGGTTTAAAATGTTTTGAACTGTTGTTGAGATCGTATATTTGTAGATATAAAATATTCACCCTTTTAAAGATTAGGAAGTGTTGTGGTTTATTTTTTTCGTGATTTGAATGGATTAAATAATAGGTAAGTTTATTAAATTCAAATGTGTACGTAATCTTGAACGAGGAAGATTAATTTTCAAGATATTGAGTGTTGGGTGATGGAACCAGGGCTGCACCTTGTCTAAAAAGAGACAATACGTTGCCTTAAACTATGAGATATCACCCCCATTTTCGCTTCGCTTGCTGTACTGATAAAAAAATAAAACTTTACTTAAAAACTTTAAACTAGACTTTAGGTATGCTTTTTGATTTAAAACAACAACAGTACTTCCTCACTGCGTGATATTCTTTATTTCACATCGCTATATATATATAAATCAATATAGACCTTCTACTGTGAAACTAGATAATAATCACAATGACTTAAAAAAATCTGCATTTTTAATATTTATTTACTTTTTAAGTTCATAATGGCAGAATACCATCTGTCTTTATGTTTATTATATTGTATGTAAGTGAAAACAGTCTTCATTTAATATATTTTTGATTAGAGACCATCCATCCATCCATCCATCAATTTAATAATTAAATTAGGGTGTTTATAGACAAATTAAAATCGTCTAATGGTGATTTCGAAGACGATATAAAATTCTATTATTTATTTATTATTTGATATATTTTTTTGCTGATACTATTTTTTGCTGTGACGTTTACCGAGTGGCAAATGATAACTGCGTGTTATTGTAATTATACTTATTTATATGTGTCTGTAAAATCAGTTTAAGAGAAGATAGAAGTTTTCTACTTAATAAAAGTTTTCTGTTAGGGATAACACAAAACTTATATTAGTAGAAAACTAAAAAGTGTTTTAAGTCTAAATTCTAGAATATTATGCAATAAATACGAAATAACAACGCTCTTTTTAGGAAGAGAACTTTTAAATTATTGAAGAGATATTCAAAAATTACATTATATATTATATCGTTAAAATGAAAACGATCTGTTTAAAATTATGATAATCGCTATAGATTACGACAACCTCCATTAGTATCAAATAAAAGTTGTAGACGCGCCGCGCGTGCTCCATATTGTGTAACTTCCGGATTAAGATTTTGTATTCATTTTATTATTATTAGTTATTTGATTTATAACTTAATTTAATTTTGTGTTATTTTAAATAATTCTTTATCTTTTTTACTTTCAAAATTTTTCGATTCTTTGAATTCAAAATTGTAATTAAAATTTAAATATAGATAGAGCTATGCATCTATAATGTAACTTAAAAGCTGAAACGTTTATGTAACTTAAGGCCAGTCGTGGCGCAGTGGTACAAAGTGTGACTGTAAAACCGACTGGTTGTGGGTTCGATCCCCACTCGAGTAAATGAAATATTTACTTAAATAAAATTAAATAAATTAGCTTCACGCTATATCCCGCACACAGCAGGGTAGGCAGAGGGAACCTAGTATTAAGACACTCCGTTCCCCACTTTCTGCCGAATTCTGGAGGCATTGCGTATTGAGTGGCAGAACTCAACGCCGCGCTTAACCTCGATACCAGTGCGAAGAAAATGGAAATATAAATTGAAGTAAATATTTCATCTAATCGAGTGGGGATCGAACCCACAACCAGTCGGTTTTGCAGTCACACCTCGTGCCGCTGCGCCACGACCGGCCTCAAATATTTACTTAAATTTATATTTTCATTTCTTCGCTCTGGTGTCGAGGCAAAGCGCGGTGTTGTTCTGCCACTCAACACGCAATGCCCCCAGAAAGTGGGAAACGGAATGTATTAACACTAGGTTCCCTTTGCCTACCCTGTTGTGTGCGAGATACAGCGTGAAGCTGAACTTAAGTTGTTATATCAATAATATAATACCTAAATTATTTTTTAATCAAATTATTACTTATAAGAATATTATCTAATTATGTAGTTCAAATACAAAAATATAATTCTTACTTCTCCTTTGAACAAAATAAAAACACATACAAACAACAAAAAAAATCCTTTATCTAAACATAAGATAAGATAAGATAAGATTTACCTACTAGATATTTACACTTTGAAAGTAAATTATGATTGGCCTAAATTGTATAATTCTTGTATGTTTCTCGGTTTCTTGAAATGGAAAACGAATCCTAGCGAACGGTCGATCACGAAATTCAAGTTAGAAAGTAGAAAAATCGTGATGATACCAACAACTATGTTTTAAATATTTAAATTAGACTGGTTTCTAGCAAAAGCAATTATGAAAGATTGTCAGTTTTTTTACTAATAAGTATTGGTTGTATACTTCAGACAAAATTGTCTTAGTGTGTCAATGATTGAAAATGTTATGTATAAATTAGCTTCACGCTGTATCCCGCACACAGCAGGGTAGGCAGAGGGAACCTAGTGTTAAGACACTCCGTTCCCCACTTTGCATGGGGCATTGCAAGGCATTACGTGTTGAGTGGCGAAACTCAACGCCGCAATAGTATTATGCATGGTATGAAAATAGTGATGAGTAGGAAATAGAGAGTGAGATTTATTAAATGCATACAAATATATGAAACACACACAAGCACATATACATAAATAAAAATAAAAACTGAGGCCAGTCGTGGCGCAGCGGCACGAAGACTGACTGTAAAACCGACTAGTTGTGGGTTTGATCCCCACTGGAGGAGATGAAATATTTACTTAAATTTATATTTCCATTTCTTCGCTCTGGTGTTAAGGAGGTTAAGCGCGGCGTCGAGTTCTGCCACTCAACACGCAATGCCTCCAGAATTCGGCAGAAAGTGGAGAAAGGAGTGTCTTAACACTAGGTTCCCTCTGCCTACCCTGCTGTGTGCGGGATACAGCGTAAAGCTGACTTACATAAATAACTTAACTTAACTTAACTTAGCTTCACGCTTTATCCCTTGCGGGGTAGTCAGAGAGAACGGAGCGCCAAACGCTACTTACATAAATAGATTCAGTTTAAAATTATGCCAGGAATCAAGACAGCGTGCAGTATTATCTAAAATTAATATTATAGAAAAGGCAAAACACAAAAAAATATGAATAAAGTCTGCACTAATCGAACCGCCAATTTACCTAGTAAAAGTTTTTTTTTTTGATTAATTTGATCGATCCACTTGAAACTGCAAACATTCAATAACACCATAACGAATTTGACTTTTATTATTATTTAATTTATTCATGAGTTGATATGTTATTTTTTTCAATAGAGGCCTATATTGTACCTTTATATCATATAGTTTACGACTGGAAAAATTTGAAGCATTTTGTGACAAGCTATGAGGACGGTTAAGTGACCTAGAAAGATTTTTTAATAAATATGTTATATTAAATTATAGTAGGTATACGTATATCTTTATCAGAAAAAAATGAAAATAATTCTTCTCCCCGAGTGGGAATCGAACTCTCAACCGTTGTGTTTTCATCAAGACAAGAATGCAGCGTTGACGTTCGTCTCCCAACACACAAATTTGATGGAAAGTGAGGAACGGAGTGTCTTAACACTAAGTTCCCTGTTCGTACTCCGCTATATGCGGGATACAGTGTGATGCCGCAACTAAAACTTGACGCTATCGTCTTACACATAGCTTGCGAATATGTTATAAATAATGATATTTCATTATAAATTTCAACTTTTTAAAAGTAAACAGTAGTTATAACCGTTACTCGAAACACGAAACCTATTTGAAGTTCAAGATTCTAATTAATTTTTAATAAATTTACTTCCGCAATAATTACGCACCAACGCTTCTGTTAGATGTAACTCATCATTTTTAATTAAACCAGATAAAATATATTTATATATTATTCTATCATTTATATATTTACTTCATTGACTACATTTAGATTTACTGTTATATTCAGAAAAAATAATGTTATAATTTTGACGTAGGTATATACATATATTATATTGCCTATTTAAAGACACCTTTAATCGTATGTTGAATTTAAAAGGCGTCAAAGATATTTTTTTTTGTCGCGTGCGTAACGAGGTAGGCAGAGGGAACTTTGGAAACTAGTGTTAAATAAGACATTTCGTTTCCATTAAGACATTTCCGTTTTATTTCATTGTATTTTCACTCGCAGAACACAACGCACTATGGATAATGGTAGAACAACGGCAGATCAAAATTCATTTTTACTAAAGTCGTCCGTGACGCACTTTTTATTTTTTTTTAAATAGTATAATAGTGCACCTTTAATGTAATGAATTATTTTTTCGTGAATTACATTTGGAATATTTTTTTTTTAATTGTGAGAAATTGTAATACGTAAGACTGTCTATTTCAGGTTGTTCGTATCGATATTTTAAACTTAATTTCCTTAAAAAAAATGTGCAAATAGGTATAAAGTGTTATATATTTTTAAAAAGCCTATAGTATGTAGATTTCAAAACAATTATTATATTGTGGATTTTGTGACTATATTGTTATAAAAAATATTAACAATAAGTGAAAAGAAAAAAAGTACGTACTTAAAGT